>CAKALG010045790.1:12321-32964 GCA_916700815.1 Helicolenus hilgendorfi
AAGACACTGGGTTGTCCATCAAGAGACATTTGAAGTTCTTGCTCAAGGACACTCCGATATGTAGTATGTACTATAAACCATTAGATTAATGGACCAGCTTCTCCCAACCACATTATTTGATCGACTATTCTGAACATCAGATTCATTGTTTGTCGATGACACCATCATGTTGCATGCTAATTAAATTGAAGTGTAAGCTGATATGGAAAGTCTGCACTGCGTTACCTGATAACGTGTCCTACCTGTGGATGTGTTTCTGTGGAAGCTAAGGAAACTGTTCAATTTTAAGCCAAGTATAATTTGATTTAAAGAACATCATCATGTTTCTCACGCAAAAGAAAAGACACACGTTAAACTTTCCCCAAACTGCCAGAGTTGATATTGATGAAAAGACTCAAGGCTCTCCTGCTATATATTGACAGGCCGGGGTTTAAAAAACACTGAATTACACACTCAAGCAGGTTTTAAGAGTCTGTTAATTAAGTGGATCCCAACCCTGGGCCACAAACGTTATGTTTTTATAGTGCAACAGGAAGGAAGTTAATATTCTTTCTCATGCTCTAAGTAATATACAATGTAATAATGCAATATAATGCTTTTAGGGTGTACAAACTGTGTTTTTAGTCTGTATTTGTTTGTATTTTTGACAAACTGGCACCATGCAGAGGAAGCCAAATGAGCTCCTGTTTGCAGTGAACGCATGGATGTACAGAGACCTATCAGTCGATCACTTCAATTCAGAAAAGTCCTGGAGTTATAAGGAGCGTCTATGATTTCTAGTTTATGGATTTAATATCCTCAGAAAGTGTAAGTCACACTGAATCTAAAAATTATGAGTATAATATCTGCGTGTTCGGATTTGAGAGTCATGACTCCGAGGAAGAGTATGATTTTTGATGCAAACGCCGGAGTCGAGTATTTCAAAGTAACTTAATATCCTCCGTGAGCCGCTGCTGATCGTGTCGGTGTACGGGCCAAAGTGGCACACTGACTTCCTGTTGTTTTCAGGACACCGCCTGCTCCTGCCGCTTTCACCTCATGCAGTATCTCTGCCTCACATCTCTCCCTCCACCCCCCTTGGGAAGGAAATGTGCTAAAGCATGCAAAATCACTCCAACGGTCCTCTGAGGGTTGCCCTGGCCTTCATGGCTTTTGTATACAGACCGTTTTTCTCCCCTCTCTTTTGCTCTCTCTGCTACTCTCACCATCTTCTCTTTATTCTCTCTCTCTCAGAGACATATCTGCTTAGATTCACTGGTTTTCTTGTCAAGCTCTCAGCAAAATTGGAGTTCAAAGAAGTGCTGCTTCAACAGAGTCTATTATATTTAAAGTGTATTATTGGGTTAACCACAAAGCGCTTTGCTGCAGCTTAGTCATTGTTACAAAAAGTCTATTACTTTTTTAAACTACTTACTGCATGTCACCGTGGCTTATAAATCAAATTTCTGTACTGTATTCTAGTTTGAGAGCGCATTTGTCTCCCACTCTGGTGACTTGCATTTTTAAAACTCGCAAACACTCGATGTGGTGGAGCTTCAAATAAGTGCCTTTACATTCTCGGCACGCACGCTTGTTTTCCGTCGCAGAGTGTAATTTGCTAGAGTCATTACCCTGAATAACATTCATAACCAGAATATAGAGCCCTCTGATCGGTCCATGTTAGAGAGATAAGTGACCTCCCGTTCACACCAACAGATTGCAACTAGCGGATTTGGGCCTGAAGCTGAAGCCTGAAGCTTGTGGGCGTGTGCGCTGATCCTGTAATTTATACTGGGCTCTGATTGGGCAGTTATTCTCTCACATTGCCACTCTACTGGTCCAGCTCATTTCCAGAGCGCCGTGTCTCCACGCATCGTTTTTCTTAATCAAGTCCCGATAGCTCGTCAGATGAGTGAGTCGCTGTGGGCAAAACCAGAATGTTCTTTCAAGCTTCAATTCAGTTTCAGTGACTGGAATCCTGTCATGTCTCCAGTGTTGAGCTCTGTATCCGTCCATTTGTGTGAAATCTTGAATATTTCCAGTTAACAAGTGACATTAACAACAATCTACTATATTATATTAGATAATACAGATGAATTGACGTTAAAGTTTGTCTCATTTATATGTTTTTCTGTGTTTATGTTGTCAAGTTACTGAACAAGAATGACATTTTATCGCGCAAAAATTCGATGAAAGTTATTATTTATATGTTACAACATCTACAGACCGACGTGATCTCAGCAGCAGCCTTTTGCGTAGAAGGTTCACGCATGGTTAATGCTGTGAACCGGACGTGGTTAGGTTCAGGTAACAAAACATCTTAGTCTGGGTTAGAATAATTCTCATGGTTTGGCTTACCTAACTGAAGCTATATGGATGTAACGCCATGAGACTCAGAGACGTAACGCAACTTTTGGTTTCACATTGTACACAAACACAAAGTCCTGTGTTTGTTTGACCCATCCGTCCTCCCCTATCTCCCACGCTATGCAGACTTTCTCACTTCGTACAGTACGTCCGTTGCTCTGAGTGTCTAATAATGGCGCGTTGGGTTTACATTGGAGTCAGTAGAAAGCCTGGTGCGTCTCAAAGTGATACTAAAGGGTGCTACAGGTGCAACTACAGGTTAATGACAGAAACTGTGCTGTGAGATCACCACTACTGACATTTAAAATGAAGGTTAGAAGCAACACAAAGTTGTCATAATCCAACCCGGTCTCACAGGAATATAGTATATAGTAAATAGCACGACATTACATGGACACTCCATGTGTCATGAGTACGCATTTTAGCCTTTCAGCGTGTCATATGTTTTCCACGCAAACATCCGCCGTTAGGTTCAGGCAAGAAAAAACACTGGAAAAATGTTACGGTTGGGCTTAAAATAAGTACATAAACTAAGAAACTAAATATGTACGGAAACAACGTAACACAACTATAGAAAACACGTCATGAACGTCACAAAAAAAAAAACTGACAATTGTCATTAGCATAATTTACAGAACAACGGTCTCAAACACGAGTCTCCTCGTTAAAAGTCCCATGTTTGTTAGGTCCAATCGTCTCCCCGACTCCCTACCATAAATGGTCTTTCGAGCTTTTTAAACTCCGTCATTAACTCTTATTGTAGCATTTATACATGGAGGTGTTTACATTGCAGTCACTACAGGATACATGGCATACAAATGACATGCGTAAATCAAGAAAGGCGTACTTATTGCACGCTAAAAGGGCTGCATGATCATGTATGACGATGCAAAAAATTCTTTACTTCTCCCTCATATCTGCCCCGACTAATCATTTCAGCTTCCTCATCCAGGCAGCAGAGAAACACACGTTTAAATTCTACTGCTGCATTCAGAGCAGTCTCCCACACAGCCAATCAGCAGCCTGCTAGATAAAGGACATCTCTTAGGTTTGATCACAGAGGTTTCTGAGGACAGAGGAAAACACCAGAGACCGTACGAAGCTGTGACATTCAAACGTTGTCCTCTCAGAAAGTGACCAGCCAGTGTTATTGATTCATCCACCAAAGAGAGGCAGAGAGTTAAAGAACGATAACACGCAGCGTCAGATGGAGAGAGATTGTTTTTCATTTATGTTATTGATGAACTAATCATGCCGCCTGGCCTAATCAGAGCATCATTTCAAAGTCTGTTTGTTCTTGCCGGTTGGAAATCAATAGCTCTCATTCTGATCTTCTCCCTCTCTCTGTCTCTCTCTCTCATCTATAAAAGTGATAATCTAATAATGACCGAGCGTCACCCGGTGAATTATCCTCTGTGTTAAATTGTCCTTCGTCTTCTTTACTTCTGTATATGTATTGTTTTACTTGCAGGTTATTTACCTCTCTTCTCAAACCCTTCATTATTTTCACTCTGCTGCTGATTCAGTTTCAGCCGTACGTACTAACGGTGTCGGCCTCTCTCGCATTTTGGTCCAATACTTCAATAACTATTAGTTGGATTGCCGTGAAATTCTGTACAGATATGGATGTTCCCCAGAGGATGAGTCCTAATGACTTTGGGGATCCCCTGACTCTTCCTGTAGTGCCACCAGCAGTTTGAATAAGAGCTAATTCAGTGTATGTACATGAACTGAAGTCTATTTTACAGCAGAGCTTCTTCAAACAGTGAGACTGTGTCTGAATTCAACAAATAGTCAAACGTTCAACTGTGGAAACTGAATTTGGCTTCATTGTGTTTTAGAGCATCGCTGTGTTAATATAATCTCTCCTTTCATTCATCTGCTCTGCTGTTACCTTACCTCTATGGAGTCTTTGTCCTGCACATGCACGTTTATAAAAAGACAATTTGAAACCAGATTACACTTTTAAATGGAAATCTGAATTCTCCACGAGAACATTGGCTGGTGAAATCAGGTTTCTCTAATCCTCTACCATCAGAACATAGTTTTGCCGTTTACAACCTGATCTCATGGGAAGATGTATATATATAGGAGGACTTTTTAAGGACATACCACGATAATGCATTTTAGGCTTCATTTAACAAAACCACTTAGTTAGGTTTCGGAAAAACTTTGGTTGGGCTTAAAACAAGTATGTAAACTAAGTAAAATACGTACGTATACAATGTCACATAAATACAGAGAACACGTAACAAACGTCACTAACGTAATTTCAAAATAACTCAACAACACGTTGGGATACAAACAGCGGTCTCCTGGTTAAAAGTCCTGTGTTTGTTGGACCCGTCCATCTCCCCACCCACCCACCCACTGTCTCTGAGCATAGCTCACTGCAGTCAGTACAGACTAGATGGCGTGAAACGACATGCCAAAAGCAAGAATGGCGTTGTTATTGCACGCAAAATGACTGACAAATTGCCGTGTCATTTATGACCTGACTAATGATGTATAATAAGTCAGAATACTGGAGAAAGACAACTGTAGTGACTCAGCGTTTAGCCACTGTGGCCTCATAGTCTCTGCTTCTGTGGACATTTTAAAAAGATACCTTAAGGTATATCTCACCCATTGTTCCCTTAGTTTTTAAGTCTTTATGATTGGTTTTCATACTATTTTTTATCCCTTATGTTTATTTTTTTGTTGTGATTTTTACCCTTTGTAGTTTTAACTGTTGTCTTTGCTCTGTGAAGCGCTTTGGGCTGTATGGCTGTATGAAAGGTGCTACATGAATGAAGCTGAGTTGAGTTGAGTAACCCAGTTACTTAAGTGCAAACACACTGCCTTATTAATCTGCTCCTGGTGCGAAAGAGAACTTTGTAAACTCCTCTGATTGGCTGGAAATATATCCCCTAATAAGCATCAGCCAATTAACAGTCCGCCTGTAGTGTTTGTGTTGTTCTCTACTATTGATGAACGTATCATCAATCACACAGCGCTACTTTGTTTTAATGAGCCTTTCTTTATTAAATCAGATAATCCAATAAACACTGAGGGTCTCGTTTGCTCTGGGAGAGGGAGAGCAAGAAAAAAGAGAGAGAGAGAGAGAGAGAGGTGCTACCTTAAAAACCAAGCTCCATTCATCATTACGGGAGTGCCGCCTTAAAATTGTGAAGCATCCATCAGCCTATCAGCAGCCGTCTAATGAGCATCAGGCCACTTCATCAGCTTCAACACAATCTGCCCTCTCATTCATCTCAGAGTGGGAGGCCTGTCTGTTAATGTCAGCCCTGATGTACACCGCACACCTAAACACACAAACACACACACACCTCAACACACCTGCATGTGCACAAACCCAAACTGACACATATAACTACAGGTAGAGTTAATCATGGACACACTTCTCACACACCCTCATCAGTCGAAGAGTTGGTGCCAATGTCCCGGGGAAATTATTTATTTATTTGTGAGAGACTGAGAACTAGCAGTGACATTAGCTTTGCTGACTCAAATGGGACACATACGGACAGGTTGTGGACTGATTCATGGGTGGTTCTGCAGAACCTTCATATAAGATTCATGGGCTGTAGGCAGGACCACATTCAACATGAGGATATATACATATAATAATAATAATAAGGCACACTTTTAGCTTTAGTTGATTTAATAAGGTAACATGACACGATGCATCTCAACTCAAAGATCACCATGTAAGATTTTCTTTCGTCTCATTTTCCCCACAGACGTCACCCATTGGTTTGTGGACTGCCGTTTTAAAGCCTCTAGTTCGGCATCTTGGATTTTGGGGATTTTTTTTTGGGATCATAATCTACTAAATGAACATCATGCTGTATTGAAGAAGACTTGAAACTAGTGATTGAGACCATAAACTCATGTTTACAATGTTTACTGAGGTAATAAATCAAGAGAGAAGTAGACTCATTTTCTCACAGACTTCTATACAATCAGACTTCTTTTAGCAACCAGAGGAGTCGCCCCCTGCTGGCTGTTAGAGAGAATGCAGGTTTAAGGCACCTGGTTTTGGTGGTTACTAAAATTAAGACAATTATTTTTTTGTATTACATGTTTTCTGATTTTAAATATGCAACTGATGCATCATCTTATTGAATATGTGCTAATTTGCATATAGATATCTGAACATCGGATAAAGCTAGGTTCAAAATGCTTGTTTCATTTTGTTGACATATTAGAGTCACAGGTTTTCAGAGAGGGGAGTTTTGGATATCTCTTTGTATCACTCCATAAATCAGAAAACGCTGTCAAAAGCCATGAAAAAAAAATCATATTTTAGGAATAAAATGTTGTATAAATCAGGCTATGAATAAAATATGAACAAACCCTTCTGCAAAAACCTTCAGAATACAGATACGAATGAAAGTTTGGTGGATGTAAGTGCGACTGAAGTGGATATTTCTGGCTCAGAGTCTGAGAAGCAAACTAAATTTGAGAAAATGGTAGAAATTTACAGACGAAGACAAAGTAGTAAAATAAACAGCTAAATGTGTATTTTGGATGTTTTCTTCCCTCTAGTCTGAAATAAGACGATGTTATGGAAGCAAAATAGCTCCAAATCTCACAATTGACCAATGCATGAAGACATGTTTCCTCCTGTAGTGACTCAGTTCTCTGCTCTGTATTGCTGCCATGCCTGCTGCTGCCTCCACTGTTACTGATCATATCACATTTCAACAGCCCGGCATCCACCTTTAGGCTCTGGCTGCATGTTTCCCTGCAGGGGGGGAAGTTATTATTGTCACTCCCAAAACTCTGCATTCATTTTTGTAGAGCTGTACATCAACTCTAGCTGCAGTACATGTGCTGTGTTACTAACATGTAGCATGTAAGCAGTTAACAGAAACAGATAAATCTGGCTTTACTCCTGGAATGGTTCTGGTTCCGGTCCATTTACAGCCTCGATACTTCCTCAGCGTGTGTGTCTGTGTGAGCTCATTATCGCTCTTGTCACAGGGGAGGTGGAGAAGTCGTTGAAACCAACAGAAAGATTAATCCTCCTCCTGCCCTCCCTCCATTTCTCAACCCTTTTTCTGTCCCCGCTTCAGTCTCTCAGTTCCTCTCTTTTTCATTCTCTGTTATTGCCTCTCGCTCTCTTTCTCTCACTCTCCCAATTATCCATTAGCCGTCTCTGAGGATCGTCCCGATGCTACAGATGAGGAATTACCCTTGTTGCCAAGTTGCCTGCTAAATGTCACCTGGCATCTATACCGCTCGGCTGTTCATTACCCACACACACACTCACACACACACACACACACACACACACACACACACACACACACACTTAACAAGACCATCGGGCTGCTGTGGTAACTGGGGTTTTATGGTGTTTGGTGCAGGATCATGAGGTCTGAACATGATGCTGCAGTCCAAAAACGAGTGCTTGATCTTACACCATTTTCATATTTTTATATATTTTGCTTTTTGTTTATCTGTAATTCTGTTTTACACGCTATTCATGTTAGTTTGGCAGTTGATTTTCTTACCTTACAGCCATTTATTTTAAGGGGAATTCAGAGATTTGTTTCTAAACACACTATTAATGTTGGAAAATAGTTACTGAAAACATGTTTTTTTTACTGAGGAGTTGGTGGAGGCCAAAGCAGAGCTAAAAGGAGCATAGATATTGTTGAAACAAACACAGTATTTCTGCTGGATAGACGATTTTGTCATATGGTGTATAGTTAAACGGAGAGAAAAAGTCACAATTACAAATCTGTCTGCTGCTTCAGCACCACGGACAGCGCCATGGATTCATCAATACACAGCACAGTTAGGCTGCTGATATTTCGGACATTTAAACAGCTTCAGATGCAGAATACGCTTCAATAAACACGACAAAAATAGACTTGAAGCATAAGAAACATGGGGTCCCAGTGTGGAAGCGTATCTGTTGAGCGAGATGTGCGAGTGACGGATGTCGAAAACGCTTCTAAAATGCTTTCAGTGTGGATTGGATTGTGGAAGCGGCTTGTTGAGCTCATTGCTCTGAATGTGCTCTAAACAGAAGGGTACTCAGGGTGAGTGTATCTCGGCTCAGATGTCCTCTCATCCTCACTGTGGTGGCTGGACAGTAAGAGAACAATGCATGGTTGAAGTCAACGTATGTCCAGTTTTAACCTAATTATCTGCTCTCTGTCTTTTCACCAGTAAATCAACAAATCAATGCAACGTCTCCATGGTAGATTTCATTTTAAAAAATCTCAGTTTCTCCATCTCGTCTTTGCTTTAGTGAACCAAAATACGCTGACAGCGACGCCACCGATGCTTTTTGACAAAGATAAATGAATGAAGTGTCTTTTCCTCCCGTAAGGTGAAATAACAAGCTGACAGTCCTAAATACAGTCTGTCTGAACCGGAGTCACTTGTGTTTAATTTTCCCAGCATCCCCCAGGAACACATACTGATGCAATCAAGTCCAAGTGCTAAAGAATGATGATGGGTTTAATGGCTGTGCTCCAAAGTTTCAGAACTAGAACTCAGGGAGACCCAGAAGAGCTGCTGAGGATGTTTGATAAGAGCAGCTCTCACATCAGACTGCTGACTTACTTGAATCTAGTGAATCGTTGCAGAGACTCGATGGGGCTTCAGCAGCTTAGTGAGACTAAAATCAAGATAGAATATTGCGGGGTCATTTGAAGTCTTCATTTTAAGAGAGACAGGTTGGCATGTTGTGGATTTGATTCAAGATTCAAGGCACTTTATTATCACTGTAGAGTACCCAGTACCCAGCAGCAAGAGAACAAAATACAAACCAGACAATACATTAGAAACAAGCAGGATAAAAACATGCAATAAATACTAAAAGGGTATTGCACAGTGAGTTAGATAATAAAGTGCTGGGGTGCATTAGCAGCAGGGGGGTGGAGGCAACAGCTCTGGGGAAGAAGCTGTCCTTCAGTCTGTTTGTTCAGGCTTTGATGGCTCTGTATCTCCTCCCCGATGGCGGGTAGACAAACAGACTGTGACCTGGATGGGTTGGTTCCTGACTGATGTTGCCGGCCTTCTTGTTCAAGCTGCCAGCAAACACTGTGTCCAAGTTGAGAAGTGCAGATTCCTCAATTCCAGACTGGTTTCTGTACAGTTTTGTTCTGGTAATGCAGGGGGTTTATAGTTGTAGACATAGACCCTGGCAGCCGATTAGACTGTTGTCAAGCTATTAAATAGGCATTATCAGTCGCTATAAGCCCCATAGATGTGGGTGAATAGGGGCCTACTACACCCACTAGTAGGTTTCATCATTTATTCACATGGTAGATCACCAAAAGAACGTATAAAGGAACACGACTGCGACCTCTAGCGATCGTGGTAATTATGACAGGAGCAGAAGCAGAAGTCAGGCGCTGTAGCATAGACAGTGTGAAACTCCATAAAGGACGGAGGTCAAGGGTGATAGATGGGACACAAAACAGAGGGTTTTCACTAAGGAGACTAGGGTTCGCATCCTGTATGAAACCAACATCCTGTTTTAACCCAAAACATGTTTTTCCCTAAACATAAATAAGTGTTTCCTAAACCTAGAAATAGTTATAATTGCGTTGCCTTAACCTAAATAAGTTGTAGTTTTGTTGCCTAAACATGAAGAAGTTGTAGTTTTGTTGCCTAAACCTAAACAAAGTTGTAGTTTTATTGCCTGGACCTAAACAAAGCTGTAGTTTTGTTGCCTAGACCTAAACAAAATTGTAGTTTTGTTGCCTAGACCTAAACAAAGTTGTAGTTTTGTTGCCTAAACCTAAACAAAGTTGTAGTTTTGTTGCCTAAACCTAAACAAAGTTGTAGTTTTATTGCCTAAACCTAAACAAAGTTGTAGTTTTATTGCCTAAACCTAAACAAAGTTGTAGTTTTGTTGCCTAAACCTAAACAAAGTTGTAGTTTTATTGCCTAAACCTAAACAAATTTGTAGTTTTGTTGCCTAAACCTGAAGAAGTTGTAGTTTCGTTGCCTAAACCTAAAGAAGCCTTTTTGTTTGTGTTCAAAACATGACTTTCATTCAGTTTTACATGTTTCACTCTCACTTTTACAACGTAGTAGGCGACCCACATCTATGCTGCTTATAGCGACTGATAACATCTATTCAATGACCTGATAACAGTCAAATCATGTGAATCAGGACACCCAATAAAAGCACAAGTTTTACTTCCCAAAAGTTTGGACTTGGAGGTGAGATGACTCATCACTGATGACCTTGGACTAGTGCCACAACTGAAGGCTTGTAAAACAGTGACAGTGTCCCGCCTCTGCTGCTTTCTCTACTGTAGGTTTTTATGGTAAACTGAGCTGCAGCAGGAATAGAAAGCATCGTGAACAACCTCATAGGCCTAATTCACTGTGACTGGAGGAACAAGTCATTTTCAGAAAACACTTTACTGGGGGGGGGTTTTGTTAATCCCTAAAATCATCTCAAATATATAATTAACATAAAAAATACATTCTGTCAGTTTAAAACATAATGTTATGAAGCTGCTGCTGCTTCCTTCATGTCCCTGTTGTCACTGATGTTGTTGGGCCTTCAAACGACCAATTAATGTGAAGAGAAGCTGATAACAGGGGAGACCAGGGGGGCGTGAGAGACTCGTGGTGTTACCGCTACTAATGAGCCACGACACACTGCAGCTACATGAACCAATGTGTGTGTGTGTGTGTGTGTGTGTGTGTGTGTGTGTGTGTGTGTGTGTGTGTGTGTGTGTGTGTGTGTGTGTGTGTGTGTGTTTTGCAACAGTTGACCTATCCCATTTAAAGCCAAAGCAAAGGGACTCCAGATTTCCAGAGAGGACTGCAGACCACACACACACACACACACACACACACACACACACACACACACACACACACACACACACACACACACACACACACACACACACACAGTGTTGGCAGTAGCAGGCTGACAGATTGTCCGACAATAGAGAGGGATGCTCCGGGGGGGTTTGATTGACAGGAGGCCATTCATTCTCTGAACACACACACACACACACACACACACACACACACACACACACACACACACACACACACACACACACACACACACACACACATTGTTGGCAGCAGTACACAGAGGGCTGAGGATCAGTGTTTGATCCACACTGACCTTTAGTTTGGATCCAAGTTGCCTCTCCCCTCCTGCTAATCCCTCCATATTCCTCTCTTCTCTTCTCTTCTCTTCTCTTCTCTTCTCTTCTCTTCTCTTCTCTTCTCTTCTCTTCTCTTCTCTTCTCTATTCTTTTCTTCTCTTCTCTTCTCTTCCCTTCTCTTCTCTTCTCTTCTCTTCCTCCAGCTTCCTGCTTTTCTCCCTTTTCATTTAAACCATTTGAGTTGAGAAAACTGTGACATAGCAGTGTGTTTGCACTTCATTTTTGAATTGTCATCTCATCCCTCATTCGGGTTCAGGGTAAACCTTTTTGCAGCATTTTTCTGATTACAAGACAACCCTTTTGTTTTCCAACACCTGTTTTGAGAAAAATAAGATTTTCATTTGCAATAGAAAACACTTTTCAGATTAGTCCTGCTGTGAATGTTCCCTTGAGATACTTGTCTTAAGAAACAGGTACTACTTGAAGCCATCTCTTAAAGTGAAACATGTCCAATAAAGCATAATGATGGGTCCCACATTTGTGTAGTACGTTCAGTGTTATGCTTAAAGGTTGACCCCATCTGCGTTCTTTTCCTGGTTTTCAAAACGTCACAAAAGCTGTGACGTGGGTTACCAAATTCTGCTAATCAATAAGGTTATGAATAATGTGAACGCTAGCATTAGCTGGCTTTTTTGAAGTTGGGTTAAATGTAAACTACCGTGTTCTAGGAGGTAAAATGACTGTCTTTGTGAATGGAGTCTGGTGGCTTTGAAGAGAGCGATACAACGGCGTCACCTCGCCGTCAAACAGCCGTTTCTGACGAGGAAGTAATGCCGTTTTCTATGCTCTCTTCAAAGCCACCAGACTCCTTTGACATGAACAGTATTTTCTTTCCTCTCAGAACACGGGAGTTGTTGCTCTACCGCTGCATCCATCGGCTAGTTTGTTTGTGTTATTGTGTGACTTTTGGATCAGAATTAATGTGGCGTACACAGCAGTAGCAGTACTCCTGTATGCTACTCCAAACTGGGATCATGCTAATACACCGACTATAAGGATGTACATATACTGTACATGTAGCAGGGTCTTCATGCAGAAACCAACGTCAGTTCACGTGGGAAAAAGCTTTTAGAAGGACTTAAAGGTAAAACAGTATTTTGATGGTAAACATACGTACTTCGACCAAAATGTGAATGTTCGAAATTGAGTACATGAGGAACGCCACTGGGAAGTTGCAGAATGATATAAAAACCTCTAAAAAACAAATAAATAAGGGACCGGCCCTTTAAGGTAGGAACACAAGCCTAAGAAACAAGGAGCCATGTGAGCGGCTGAGATGTCCAGACGTATTAATGCAGCTTGGAAGGCAGTAAAATAAAACAAAACTGAAGAAAGTCGTAAAAGGGTCCCTGGTCTGTTAGGAGGGACTTCCAACTCACTTTCACCTGTCAAGAATTTATTTCCCCTGTAACACGTTACACAAGCTGTCACTGCAAAGAGATGGACATGAAGAAACTCGCTAGCCTCGCAACATTAAGTCGACAAATAACCCATAATGCAACACTCCCTTAATGTCACAGGCTCACTTTGAAATGCAGGCTCGGTGCTCTTTTGCTGGAGTGAATATGTAAATGTCTACTTCTGGAATATAATACAGCCTCCACTTTTTAGCTTCTCTCAGGGGGCTCGGTCTAAACCCAGGGATCAGCCATCAGCCCTGTCTGTCACGCTGCCCCCGGCTCCATCTAATCACTGGAGCTCGACTGAGTCAGTGTAGCCCCAAGCAGTGTTACACTGCTCCGTTGTCACTGACTGTGTGTGTGTGTGTGTCTGAGTATTCACACCTGCTCTATGTATGGTTTTAAATGTCTGTATGACAAAGAATATATGAAACACACAGTCTGAAATGACTGAGTTCAGCCCGGTAGCACGGAAAGGCAAGTGAATGACACAATGATGCTCAGGGCAAAAGTGTGTATTAAGACACTCCTCCTTGCTTTAGGCATGTCATTTTCACGCCATGTAGAATGCATTGACTGCACAGCCTGTTCTCATTCCCAGGGCGTCAAATACTGTTGCTTTGTCATGGGCGTTGGTGTTTGATACAGACGCACAATACACCCTCGTGCCCAGTAGGAGACGCACTGTCATCCATTAGACCGCTGTTTGTGTTTTCACTTCCATGTTACAATCAGCTGTTTGTTCGTGTCCCGTCTATTTCACTGTATAAACGTAGTAATTATAAGTAACGTTATTGTCTCTGACCAAAACTCCGGTGTCACCCCTGTTCCTTCTGAACACGGTCGGGAGGCTGAGGCAGGAAAAGCCAACACTAGGATCAGCATTGATTCATGGAGAGACCTTCGTCTGGCTAACATTACTGCCAAGCAGCTGAACTATAGAGTGATATTGTGCTTTTAGCTGACGTGTGTCTCTTCACTGTGTTGAGCGATGCTCGTTCAGGTATATTTAGAGCGAGCAAGCGCGAGCAACAGGACGCTGACTGTCGTTGACTTAACGGCCACAGGTGTCGCTGTTAACAAACACTTTCCGACTCTTAGGTAGAGTTCCTTTAAGCATGTTTTGACTGCATCCCGAACATGTTGGACTGAAATGTAATGACGTATAATAAACGGGGAGAAAGAACGCTAACGGCGGCAGGCGGTGGTGGACGGGTCCAATAAACACAGGACGTGTTTTGTAGTGACGTTTGTGACATATTTTCCGTACGTTCCGTTGTTTCATACGTATTTTATTTACATTACGTATTTACGTATTTTAACCCCAACTATGTTGTTTCTCCTAAACTAACTGGTTTTGTTGCCGCTTGCTGGTACTGCAACCTCATACACACATGTAATATTCACATCTCTGCGACGCAAAACATGACACTGACACGCTATCCTCTGGTGGACCGGCGGGTCTATTACATGCTTTGGCGTGAAATTGGATTGATCTCTAAGTGTGTGTGGAAAGTTTTCAAATTAATGAATGCAGCTGCTTTTGAGTACAATTCATGTGGGAGAGTGTGTTCTGTGTGCGCTGCTTTATAAGTGTGTGTGTGTGTGTGTGTGTGTAACACTACTGTTAATCTGAGCGTAGGTGAACAGATGAGGCATCTATTGATTTAGATAGTGAATCATCACAGTCTCCGTGTAGCGTGTTAATAAATGCATGTTTTCTCACAGTCGCTGCTCTGCAAACATTCTTCATCAGCCACGCAGGAACAGCAGGAGGGGGAGGGAAAGAAAAGCAAAAACACGATTGTTGGACCAAACCTCCTCTCATCTGTCTCTCACTCCAATTCAATTTGATTCTACTCAATTCAAGTCAAATGGAAACGATCTAATATCGCTAATGCATCCATGTCCACAGCACATGAAATAAACCTCATGAACACACCAAAGAGATTCTCTGGATGAAGGGTTTCTGTCCTTTCTGGATTTGAATGTGGAGGAGGAGGAGGGTTGTGTATTTTGTACCAAATCAGTCTGTCATGGTTTGCTTTCAGTCTGTTCATTCATCATTCATTCATTTATTCAGTTTGGTTGTTTTCCCTGTGTTCTAATTCTGCTGTCAGTTCACACCTCCAGCCTGTAGAATCACCTCACCTGGTTATTCTCCTCACTCACCTGTTCCCCATCCCCTCATTAGCTCTCCAGTAGATTTACCGGTGAACCCACCAGCTTTACTATCTGCTGTCTGTGGGAAATACCTCTGTTGGAAATGTTAAGTTTACAGAATATAGCAACGTAACAGAAGCAGTTAAAGATGAACTCAAAGCAGCAGATTGGTATGACATGACCCCGTCGTTGTACTGATTAAACTGATGGAGTTGGAGGAGCTGCTGGTTTCAGAAGTGTCTTTTGTGAAAATAATAGAATATATGAAATAGGAGAAATAAAAATTAATACCTCTGAACTTATTTAAAATACTGGCCTCTTACTCTTTGAGAGTTCATGGCAAACACTCCACTTAATCTACAAGTGGATTTTTCCCTTAATGGGATCAGTGCAGTTTCAGTCTGTTTCCTGAACTCAGGTTGGAGCCGATCAGTTCTACAACAAGAGAACAACTATTGGATCATTAGCCTGATGGAACTCCCTTTAACCTACCTGAAACAGACAAAACAACTAGTAGACAGTGCAGAATATCTCCTTATACTCTCTCTTACACATGGTATGACCTTATCAATTACAAAGTCATTTAATATAAGTGATTACACTTTCCCATCATGCAGCTTCAATTTGACTTGGAACCCACGTAGCCTTTACCAAAATGAAGTTTATTCAAGCGTGCTTTTAGTATACTAGATATAGGTATAGAGATATACTAAACAAAAGTGTTCTTGGCTTGTACTGACAAGTATACATACAAATCTCAGTATACTTACTAGTGTTTGTAAAAGGAGGTTTTGGGATTATCCGTTCCCCGTAGAGGCATGTGAGAAAAACACAGTTTATCATTTCATTCCGCAAATCATTAAGTCAAATGGCAAAAGCTTCCTTATGTAATACATAAATCATTGGCTAGTAAACTAACAGTATACCTATAAGTTCACTTGTAGTATGGTTCACTTCATAGTATAGTGTCTTTACAAAACACAACTTAGATGTAAACTAGATGTGTACTCAAAGATTAGTATTCTTACACTTAAAGTGGGCCAATTTAGACCCTACAACTATTGAAGTAGTACACTTAACAAGTATAGTACTAGTACATTTATGTTAGTATACTTACTACATAAAATACACTTGGTATACTACTTTTTCGTAGGCGAGCAGAGACCCCGATGGGCTTACAGACCACCCCGGCTACAGAGAAATAAAGAGTAAAGACAGTGGGGGAGAAGGGAGGAATAGATGGTACGAGAGGGAAAGAGGAAAACAAATAGACTTGAACAGAGGTCGACACCCCCGCTAACACCAGCTAACCCCTTTTAGCTCAGCCCGGAGGAGGCCAGAGAAGCATGCACATACGTCCGACCTTTGTCTCTGCCTCTCTCGGACGTTTCCCACAACATGTACAAACACAGCAGAACCACACACAGCTCCATTAGACCTCAAAGCCTCTGCTCCGTCTGTCTCCTCCGTCAGTCTGATTGATTGCAGAGAGATGTGTGAAGGAATTTGCAACCAAAAAGTACAATAACATAAGTGTGTTATTACGAAGTCATTTTGTGTAGAGGAACACTGTGTGAAAAAGCAACGTACACACAGAAAACCTGGGGCCTTTCCAGCGGAGGAGTGGTGGTTGTTCTTTGGGTGTCTGGACAAATAATGAGGCTGTTCCACTCTGCTGTCTGCTGTGTGCAGCGCACTAATTGGAACTTGGAGGCGACCGTGCTCTCACACAACGTAAGAAGAGCAGTAGTTGTGTTTGGAAAGTCAGTGGGAGTCCAACAACAACTTCTTTGCTCACAGGCCCAGCGGCTAATCTGGCCGTGACCACTGGCACAATCTGCTGTGACACTTTTTGTAGCTATATCTCTATATATATATGAAAAGTTCTTCACCCAGGAGACCGCTGTTCTTCCTTTCGTCTCCCGTCCAAAACCACAAGTCAACGTTGAGTTATATGTCATGTAACTTCTGCACTTAAGTAGCACCTATTCTGGAGTTATTTCAACCTAAACCGTGATCTTTTCCTCAACCTAACTGAGTGGTTTTGTTGTCTAAACACTACAGGGGCTTAATGGAACACTGATAGCGTGTGATATTCATAGGATAATGCACTGATTGGACAAAGTTGTGTTGATGTCATCCTGCGTCATCAGGACCCTCATGGGGAAATCAAATACCAGAGACTGACACCAGGTCGTGCTGCACTTTAATTCTGCTTATGTGCATATTATTTATGTTCTGTGGAGTCCCAAAGACCTCCCCAAAGGATTAACATATTCTATGCATCATTAGTATTATTAGACAGCAAATCAATTACATGTTATGAACAAGCAGAGACAGGTAGAGACAGGATTAGAAAGAGGCATCTCGTACAGCAATATTGTATCAGGTGTAGACTTTTTAATTAACTGCCAAAGCATAGAGTAGGATGCAAGCGCAGCAGGCTGCTTTTTACTGTCTGATTAAACAGAGGCAAGACGTGCGTTACCACGGTTACCAAATCATTTACATGTGCATAAATCTATTTGCCGCGTGTAGCGGTTCAGGAAGCCATCTCATAATTGATCTTGTATAAACTCTGTCGACACGTTCTCACTCTGATGCACCAGGCTTTCAACTAACTCCAATGTACACCCATACGTGTCAGTAGTAGACGTAGTATAAAGACGGAGAAAGGCCACGTAGTGCGGGTGGGAGAGGAGGATGGATGGGTGGAAGGGTCACACAAACACAGGACTTTCACCCAGGAAACCACCGTTTGTGTTTAAATATTGAATTATTTTACCGTAACTTCTGGACTTTACTAACGGCAGGTACGTAACAAAGGTTGACAACCATCAGACGCTATGTTATGTGAATGGAGTTTGCTGCTGTTGGCCAGTTAGTGCCAGGTTTGAAAAGAGTTCCCACTGACTCTTGTTGTTGCTTATTGTCATACATGACAAAATCAACATGTATCACTGGCCAACCTTTGACTTTTAATAAAAAGAAGAGTAAATAAAAAAGCGTACTGCCCTTCATAAATCAGTGTGGAACATGACTTGTTATGTTTTTAAATGCTACACTGACCGAGGTGAGAAAACACAGTTATGAATCAATTAAGGGCTGAAGTTTCAAGGGCAGTGACAGGAGAAAAGAGAGAACAGATTGAAATAAAGGAGCGAGCTTTCCATCTCGCTGCCTCCCCTGTCTCGCTTCAACTCTGCAGTCAACTGTTCCAGTCTGCAGGACTCCGGCTGAAAGAGTTCTAGACACTTATCGATCGGTTTCTTTTCAACAACAAAAAAACACATCAGTTCTTGTCAAGACCATCTGAGATTGTCCATAAACAGAAGTCTGCTGAGCCAACATTACAAATGCCCTTTTGTGAATTATCATTATTAACCTGTGCCATCCATCATCACACACTAAGACTTATATTTCAATGGAAGCAGGGAGATTGGGCTCCGATAACCCATTGACGAAGATTTAATAGAGGCTTTAAAACATGATGATATTCCTGCAGCCTTGGGCGACTCACGCAGTACTGAACAGTTTTCTCTTAATACTCGACTCGCTGTATAAAAACATGTTATCACATGTTAGGTTTCATGTGTTGTTGCTTGGTTACGCTTGCTTTTTGTCAGTGGAACCAAGTCATGCAATCCTGGGTGGAGACTGACTGAAGTACCAAGAACATGTCGCAAAACATATACGTCTGTGTATACTGGGCATCACCAAACGGTGGGCCGCGGTCCGGACCCATGACCCATTTCTGATAAATGAATGAGTATAAATACTAATCTTCACAAAGCGAGTGCAGCTAATCCAGTTAATACGGCAATGGCTTCACTCGATTGAGCCAAACAAATTGATTATTTACCGTGCGTAGACAGTTTGCTAAAGAGAACAATACTAAGAGAGATGTGAGAGAGATGACGGCACAGAGCATGAAGCTACTGACCTGCTACTTTCTGGCTACAGACTGTTTTTTCAGGTTTAACCAAAGTAGCACTTTGGACAGGATCGACTGAGAGATGTGAGTCAGCTTTCTCCACTATGAACACAACAAAAAGATTCTGCAGATTGTGACTTCTTTTACTTGAAATGTAGGCATAAGTTCACTGTGCTAGGACTCATTTTATTTATGGTAAAGATATATATATATTTCCATACAAGTTCAATGTGTCTGTATGATAGATGTATCATACTTCGAAAATTGACAATAAACATTGTTGAAATGATATGGATTTGTACGTTGTCGATGTTTATTTGATAGACACCGGGGGTAGACTATTAACCTGACCCACCAGACGGTTGAGGAGCCGTTGTTTGAAACTGTTTTGAAGAGGGCAGGCACTCTCGAAAAATACTTGGCAGGTGATTGGTTGAACCATCTGTCAATCAAGCGCTTGCGGAAGCCACTCGGGAGAAGAGCAAAAACGTCTTTTCCATCTAGAAAAGCCTTGATAATCTGGCTGCTATGCGAGGTGCAGAGTCGATAGGACACAATTTAGACATTATGAAGTTTGGACTTGCTGGCAGGACATTTTAGTAACAGCTGGAGCTCTGTGATTTGTAATGAATGATATTTAATAATCCTTTAATGCAATAACATTCAAAATAGATACATAAAAAAAGGTTATATTGGCCATCAAGACAATAATATGTTGTCAAAATTAATTAGAATTATTTTATATATGTCGTTCTGGAAAGCAAATGATTTAGTTTGACATTAAGTTTGGAGAACTTGTTGGACCAGTCTATTGACTGCAGACGGACATATGCTACCTCTTTGGGACACTTCATTCACCTGCAGGGAAAAGCTTCACCAGAAGGTCATAACATGTGAAAGGTTCGTCTCCTCTGTCCTGTAGCGGTGGCCAGTGAAGGGACAAAGACATGAACCTTCATACCGTCTGCAGATATTTGCAGCTGAAACGCACCACAAGTCAACGTGTTCACTGAACTTCAGTTGAATTGAGAAAAAAAATAAAAGTTTCATCACTGAGGTGCAATGCAGAAAAAGAAGAAAAAAAAAGATTTCTTAGCCTCAAACAGCAACACAACTCAAAGCGACTGAGCTTCAAACAGGAGTCACTGCTGCATTTCAACTGTATATACGGCTGCATGTAGGGTCATGCCAGTCAACGCACGACCGAACCCACGTTAAACCAAGATGCATCAGCCGCTGACACATTCCCTTCAACGCTCAGTGGTTTGGGGACACACGGGGACGCCACGGGGAGAAGGAAAGATAAAGAGTTTAAAGCAGCGAGACGACACAAAGAAAGAGGTTAGAGTAAATGAACGTTTAATCGGTGTTGAGGGAAAGCTTTAAATAGTGAACATCTATAATACAGGGTGGCCTGTGGCGAAGGCACATAGATACAGAGAGACATAGAGAGCAAGTGAGACAGAGAGGAAGAATAACCTCGGCCTCTTCTGTCTCATCCACTTTACCATCCTACATTAATCAGGCCTAGTCGGGGGGGTTAGGGTTCACTCTGAGCCCGGGGTGGGTTGGAGAAGTGGGTTCGTGATTGGAGGGTCAACAGTCCAGAGCTCTGCTATGGCAGGGGAAA
>CAKALG010045791.1:0-18407 GCA_916700815.1 Helicolenus hilgendorfi
GTGGACATCAGTGCCAGTGGGGGCCGGGCCGTTGGAGCCTAGATGTCACATTAAAACACTCCTGCCTGGAGATCAAGGGGGGCCGCCACTCCTGTGGTACAATCCTGGTACAAACAACTGCATGCCAACTACGCTGGGATATGACCAAAACCGCTTTACGGGTACTCCATGTACAGTAAAATACTTGTAATTTTTTATTTGCCTGGTTAGCGCAATTATGTGTTTATAAAATGTATATGAGGGAAAGGGGAACAGTATGTGCGTCCAAACGAGCCTCCTCTCTCCTGCTATTGGCTTCTGTAGTGGCATGGCATGACAGCAGTAAAGATCACACAGACGCTCGTGCCATTTGGACAGAAGTGAAATTTTGTGGTTCTTCTTCTGTGTGTTTATTGTCTGGGACGTGCACTTACGTTGATGACAGAGTCCTTGAACTTGATGTGGAGCCTGTAGTTAGAAATGGCAATGACGGCTTCGTCGGCACAGCCAAGATATTCCACCCCTTCCCCCTGAAGAACTGCGAATGGCACCTGTAGAGACACAAAACACACCAGATTGTTGAGGTTGTAGCAGCAAAAACACACGACACCAACACCAGTTTATTGCCTTTATTATGTCTACTGGGAGTATAAATCCTAACATCCACGTTTTGTCTCTGTGTTCTCCCAGCCTAGGAGTCTACAGCCATGCTAACTGCTCTGTGAGGGCGTACTTAGGCATAGCAGTGCTTTGAGCTAAATGCTAACATGTTGATGTTTAGCAGGCATAATGTTTAACATGTTCACCATCTTGGTTGAGCATGTCGGCACGAGTAACATTTACGTATTTAGCATTAACCCAAAGTTAAAGGATAATCATAAGTTATTATAATTCATTCTGAGGGAGAATAATCAACCAACAGTTGGACCCCACAAAGAGACCGACATTGCTATCCCTCCAGCCACACTGCTAGAATGACCTAAAAAAAGGTGCAATGTGTAACATGAAGTCACCTGCTCCAAACAAATAGAGGTCAGCATTCACCTCTACCTCTGGGTTCATACAATCTAAATCTACAGTCATCAGAATATGTAGAATTCAACCAAACTGCTGAAACTACAGGAGGCGGTCAAATTAATTAACACTGCTATCTTATAATATTCACTCCCATGTTGATAAGAGTAGTAAATACTTGACAAATTTCCCTTTAAGGTACATTCAGAATAGATAAAAAAAGAAATGTGCGATTAATTTGCAATTAATGCAATTAACTATGGACAATCATGCGATTAATTGCAATTAAATATTTTAATCATTTGACGCCCCTAAAAATCCCAAAACACTGTAACCTCTTCATATTCTGAAATTCGGGCCATATCTTACACATTGCACCTTTAACTAGTCAACAAATTAGCCTCGAAATGCTTGGTCAGATTCTTAGTCATGTTTACTTCTTTGATTATATATATTATGATTTAAAAAAACATAATTTTGCTAATTTAGGACTGCATTTTATTCAGGCAAAGATCCCGATCAGGAGCTGATTGGTATTGAGACACTATTAAACACTGGTGCATTTGAGAAGTCTGGCTTCTTCTTTAAAAGGTTTTGAGGAAAAACCTGTTTCTATGCCTGAAAGGGAAGTATCTAATGGATCATTCTGGTATCGTTACAGAAACTCAAGTATCATATTGGCACTGGTGTTGACATTTATCAAACAATACTCAACAAGTTTGTGCTCGCACTCTCCTATAGAGATAAAGATAAACTCACTGATTGTGGAAAGAGTGACATTACAGATATGACAAAAGGGGCGATGTGGGGGGGAACAGTGTGCATGTGTAGCTGTCCAATTAGCACATAGTAGTTTTACAGAAGGACCTTTGTGAGCGCAGAGGGCTTGTTGTTGAGCCTGAATGAGCAGGCAGACAAGAGGCAGGGCTAGACCGTCTGCATCAGAGCTGACGGTACAGTGAGGGATCCCAAAACTGTCCATTAACATTCCTACTTGTACCCAATTTATTACAGTCAAGCCAAGCCCAGGCTTTGGCTGCAACGAGACCCAAACATTAAGATAATTGGTTTCCAACTGAGGTAAATAGTAAACACTCGTCATTTCGCTCTGAGGCATGGCATTAGCTTTAAAAGCCGACCGCAAGGAAACACACGGCTACAGTTGCCAACTTCTGAAAGACGTCTCAATTCATATAAAGATGAAGGCGTCCACTAAATGTGACTGTACTGTTTATTGGAGCTGCTTCTCCGAGGGATTTAAAAATGATTTCAGTGAACTGTGAGACCCTTTATGACTGCAGTTGATCAGGAGGTTTTAAGCTATAACATTATAAATCATTTTCAGTCCACTGGCATAAAACATTCCTTCTGGCTGACGTGAAACAGTAAAGTGAGCTGGGAGATATATTACAGCTCGGACATTATTCTCTCCCATCTGACAAATTGAGGGTTGTGTTACGCCCATTCATTCCTCGTTTACATAACCTCTTCACACTTGAGTTTCTCTGAGTCATCACTTCAGTGCGATCACCTGCATGCACTGATGTTAGTTCTGGCTGCATTAACATAACCGTGGTCATTGGGGACCGCGGATTGGGACCCAAGTCTCGTTGTTTAGTTGCTGGTAGTGAGGACAACAGTGTTGCTTGGAGACAACATTACCTCATCCTGCATTAGCATGCAATGCTGAGTCACGGAGAGGAGGACCCGCTGGTGCATGCTAAAAAGAGGACATGCAGCGGGGCAGATGGGGGATTATGGTAAGATGTCAGAAAATCAGGCTTACTTGAAATAACATTAGCCAACGCGGTTAAAAGCACAGCCTTAGTTAGTGCACAGGGGGCACACGAGCTGGACGTGACTGACCCAGAATGACAAGTCAACATCTACTAAAAAAAACATACAATAGATCCAAAATAAAACTATTCTTGTCTTTTTAAAATGAATATTGTCGATTGGCAATGTGTCAAAAGCTGTTGGTCCAGAGAAAAAAACAACAATCAATCCCCTGACATTTATCACTGCACCTGCTGTTGCTCATCTCTAGCTGAAAATGTGTGTGTGAGCCGGGACAGGAAGCATGAGGGAAAGAGTACAGCTTAACCTGGGAAATGGAGCACGTAGTACTCTGCACTCAGACACCAACAGAGCCAAATATAGGCACAGGCCTCCCGGCACTCTGCACCGGCACTTCTAAAAAGTGGAATATCTAAATTTTCGACAGTCAAATTATGCATGCATTTAGAAATGTTTCACTTCTGCGACTCAACCAGCTTTAAAGTGACAGGCGTACAAACACAGCTGGCACCCAAACAAAGCTGGAAACTATGAAGTTGTTCATGTGTCAGAAAAAAATCTGTAGATACAGTTTTACTATATAAAAAAGGAGAGAAAATTATGCATGCTTTTAGAAATGTTTCAACTCTGTAACTCAACCAGCCTCAAAGTGACAGGCGCACAAACGCAGCTGAAAACTATGACGTCGTTCAATGTGTTAGAAAAAAGCTGCAGATACAGTTTTACTATATAAAAAAGGAGAGAAACCCTAATGTAAAGCATTTTGGCATTCTTCAAGAGTCAAGGGACGTAGCCAATTTGCATTAAACCTGCAATAGGCAGAATATTTTCGGCATCATTGTGCAAAAGTACCATAATAATCTTTTAGCATATTGTAATTCAAGTGTTCTGAGAGAAAACTAGACTTCTGCACCTCCTCATGGCTGTTTTCAGGCTTTAAAAAATCTAGCACGTGATGGGAGACTTTGACCAATCACAGGTCATTTCAGAGAGAGAGCGTTCCTATTGGCTGTTCATTCAACGGAGGCAGCTGTCAATCACTCGCAAACTCTGATCAAACGGTCAAACTAAGCAGCGCTGATCAAATATGAATTAATATTCTGTTACTCTAATGCCTATTACTAGCGTGAATGTTTTCAGAAGCTGTAAAATGAGGTTCAACTGATCTCAACATGGCGACCGGGACACAAACTTTCTCAATTTACAGCTAAACAGTACACTACAAGATGTTTGTAAAAACATTTTATGTGAGAAATAGGCATTACAGTAGCAGAATATTGATTCATATTTGATCAGTGCTGCCTCGTTTGACCGTTTGATCAGAGTTCGTGAGTGATTGACAGCTGCTCAGAGATGGCAAGGCTCCAGCTCGGCTCTGATTGGTTGTTTTGCTCTGGTCTGTGAAATCTTGCAGATGCCATTAGGAGCACCGGAGGACACCGGAGGACACCGGAGGACACAGAGGCACATGATTTTTTTTAAATCCTATTTGCTCTAATTCTACCCACTGCGGCTTTAAATATTGCCTCAACAGCAGAAGTAATGGCTGAGATGAGAATGTGCAGCTAGCTACTGAATCTGTGTGCTGCTCTGTTGTGGTAGAGAGACCTAACATGTCCTGCTGAGACTGCCATAGTTAACATGCTGTACAGACCGGGCGCTGCATTGAACAAGCTGTGCTCCAAAAGTAGGTGCATGAGTCACCAGCAGTCAGCAAGTGCAGCAGAAGATACTGTGTCACGTTTCCCTCTATGAAGCCCTCAGCAGCAGAAATATTTAAAAGAGAAAAAGAGGGAGAGAGAGAGAAATGGGGAGAAAAAGAGGGGGAGAGAGAGAGAGAGAGAGAGAGAGAGAGAGCAGAAAGACCCGTGAATAACACTCTCTGACTTGTGAGTCGTGACTTCCGGTTCAAGCAGCCTGCCTGTGAGGACATGCACGTGTGCACACACACACACACACACAAATGCAAGCATGCACCATGGCTTGCACGCACACAGGAGGGAAGGCAGCAGGGTATTAAATACGGTGGGTTAGGGAATGCCTGTAAGAGACATCAGCTGTCAGAGAAACTATCATGGGATCGCCTGCACACAAAGCAAAAACATAAAAGCAGAGATACAACGAGGAGCTGCATGTGTGAATGCAGGGGGAGGGGAGGCGAAGTAGAAGAAAATGTTGCAAGGCAGCTAAAATGAGAGCATTACTTTGAACGGAAACAGGCTCGCTCCTCAGATTAAGTAACTTTGTCAGACTCTTCTCACGTCGCTAAGCAGGAAATAAAATTTACCGCGTCCTTTGACCCACATAGCCCGTTGGCGCACTGCCCCACACTTTTGAACAGGTTGATATTCCCTGCAGTTCAATGTAACCCAAGTGGAAACGGGCTTCAGGTGAAAACCATAAAAACAAAAACAACAGATACTGACCCCAGGCTGGGCAAATCCAGAGTCCACCTCTCCTTTGTCCAGTTCTCCAGACACATAATGCTCAGCTCCATTAACCACCAGACAGCCAAAGCGCACAAACTCAACACCACGGAGGGCACAACGCAAGTCGTCCGTCAGAGTTTTTGCTACCGGCGTCTTCACTGTAGAATAGACTTACAAATCCCTCTCACTTCAGTGACCTAAATGCTTTTTAGCTGCCCTGTTCTTTATCCTCTGCAGTGACTTCTACGTAACAGAGGAGGATGCAGCCGCGCAACGGAGACAGACACCCAGAAGTAAAATCTTGTCATTAAAAGGAACTGACAGAGTTTTGTCCAATTCAATATAAGTCATTTTTGAGATGAGTTTACTTTCATAAAACAAAAACTATAAAATAATGGTTTCAACTTGACACTGAGACAATAATAGTGTTGATAATGTTTATGGTCAGCTAATGTACTTTGAATGAAGGACATTTATGTGTATTAATTATATCGCTGGTAGCTAAACTAGTTAGTGTGTGTGTGGGGGGGGAACTAGAGAAAGCTGTGACGTAGACGAACCCATGTAGCATGTTGTCATAACTGTTGTCAGTGTGATGTAACCACTACTACAACTACAGGAAGGTGCAAATCACACCTTCCTCAGTCCTGTCATACTGTTCACATAAACCTGTCAACATTTTCAACTTCCTGCTTTCAAAACATTCCTTCTGTTCTTGTTAAAGGGACAGTGTGTAGGATTTGGTGGCATATAGTGGTGTGGTTGCAGATTGCAACCAACTGAGTATCCCTCCGCTCACTCCTCCCTTTCCAAGACTGCTGTAACGTGAGCTGCCGAGTGCAAACCCGCGGTAACGCCGTTCGCCTCGCTTAAAGGCCATCCATACCAAAATAACACTACTTTCGGAGCAACGGAAGTCAGATGGCGGCTGGCGGTACCACGGTTTTGCACACAGACGCTCACGTTAGCGCACTCTAGAGACAGTGTTTGGTTTGTCCATTCTGGCAGAGCAACATGGCGGATCCCGTGAAGAGGACCCACTATGTAGATAGAAGAAAACACAGTGTGTCTGCTAATAGATCCAACAAAATGATACACACTGATCCCATTTAAGACCTTGAATAAATACATGCCTTATTTTAATATGCTAGACTAATTCAGAAACTCTTTTCTAAATAAATTCTGAGGAAAATGTGTTTCTTTTAGAAGTATGCTTCCTTATCTGTAGAGAGCGTGGGCATCGGTTGCATTCACATGCAAATATTTTGTTATCTGCCAAGTTGCCTAATTGATTTTTTCCTGTGCCCAACACTGATAAAGGATGGCAGAGCAATGACAAAATAGATTGCTCTTCTAGGCCAGTGTCATCATCTCTCCTTCAGTGTCTGGCCTCGAGCCTGCTGAGTGGTGACTCTTGCAGTAATATCTTGGCAATCTACAGAGTGGTGTAGAGCTAAAGCTTCATCAGGGTGTTTCAGAGGAACGCTCTGGTGACACGCCAGCAGCCGGGATTGAGGATGAGGTCATAATCGAGAAGTGCGACACTTGGTCTTTTCACCAGCTCCTACACGACAGACATGTCGGAGCAGACGGGACTGTCAAGGGTTGATGAATACTGTTCAGCTCACCTGAAGGCTTTCATCCTCCTTCACCAGCTCCTTCTGGGGGAACAGGTCCTTGGCCTTGATATACTCCAGACTGGGAGGCCCTTCTTCACCCTGTCAGACACAAACACAACGCAGGGATGGTCAGACAGTTATTGCTGTAATCATTTAGATTATTCGACACAGAAGGGTGAAACACCACATACAGATACATAATAAAAGGAACACAGTCAAACCCCTGGACCAATACAGTTTAACTATAGCAAGAACAGTGGAATGGCTATCGCGAACAAAAGTATAAATCTGCCGTAAAATCTAACCCAAAGTTAATATTGTCATATTGAGCACTTATCAGGGTGGTTAGCCTTTGAAGTAAGGTGCATGGCATGCCAGGTGAAATTTCACAATCCCCGCCAGCTCACTCACAGACATCACGTAGGAGATTAAATATTGACTAACAGTTCCAAAACTCCCTTTAAATACGGAGCACATGACCTTGTGTTAGGTCAATGAGGCAAGCTATTTTAAAATGTTTACCACTCGATCCTAAAAAGCATTTTTCCCTGATTGATTAATGGTGAAGGAATAATGCACCTTTCACATATTTTTATTCTGTTTGCATTGGCGCTGTGCAGGTAGTCGTTGCATTAGCAAATGATAGACAGAAGGGCACCGGATGCCAAAAGCCGTAGACTTTGTGACTGGGTGTTACAGTCTTATGCAAACAAAGATACTAGGACTTAGTAAAGTATTTCACACACATGACTAGTTTGTCATGAGTCATCATACACTTACACTGACTTCTTACAGAGTTTAAACAATTCCTTTGTAAGGTCACTTTTGATACCCAATAACCAAGTGTTTCTATGACCGTGTAGGACGATCATGTAAACTAATTAGGGCAGTCAAAATTAACGCAATAATAACACAAATTGTTTTTAACTCCACTAATTTCTTTAATGCATTAATGCAACTTACGATTTTTAGGTTGTAGCAAAGCTAGAGTGAAGATACTGGCATCATATGAAACTAGAAAACCTAAGGAATCCATTGGTACCAACCATGCCATACAAGCCTGCTGCGAAGGAGGCTAAATAATACTCCAAAACTTACGCTAAATTTTGGCAAGGAAAAACTGCCATGGCCATTTTCAAAAGGGGTGCCTTGACCTCTGACCTCCAGATATGTGAATGAAAATGGGTTCTATGGGTACCCACGAGTCTCCCCTTTACAGACATGCCGACTTCATGCTAATCCCATGCAGTTTTGGACAAGTCATAGTAAAGTCAGCACACTGACTGACACTATTGGGCTTGAGTTTGACATTGCCAATTGATTTCCAGTAATAAATACATACATTTGCATAAAGCAAGCATATTTGTCCACTCCCATGTTGATAAGAGTATTCCATTCTTGACAAATCTCCCTTTAAGGTACATTTTGAACAGATAAAAAAATGTAATAATTTGTCATTAATCGCAATTAACTATGGACAATCATGCGATTAACTATTTGAATCGATTGAAAGCCCTAAATCTAATTCAATGGTACATTTTGAAATTTGCTGATGAAAGAAACATCCAAACGCAGTCTTATCAGGTGCACACCTGTTATAATGGATGGTCGGCTAAAATTAGACTGCAGCACCTCAAGAAGCAGCAGAGGTGAGAACGAGAGAGGAACAAGAGGGCAGTCGACCCTGTCCTTGCAGCATAAGAGTGCCAGTGCTCCTCTCAGATTGAGCAAGCAGTTGTAAATTTCTCATATAATAGCAAAGTATACAGATACAGTGTATTTACATATTAACTAGTATCCCAATTTTGAGTCTTAGCCAGCCTCTTTCTTGTCATTTCTGCAGGGACTGAGTTACCTCAGCGGTTGAGGATGAACCCTGTTTGGTTTCTGGCTGCCCATACACTGCTTCTTTTACTACTCTGCTGGATTTGGCTTCACCATCTGAGTACGACCGTATGTCGATGCTGTTCCTTAATGAAAACAGCAATGAGCGTCCTGAAGAGGGACCAGAGGGAGGCAGAATGTACTGTAGTACTACTGACACAGGTTGGTCTCTTGCTAATAAAAAAAAGACCTGTGTCCCAGCCAGGCCAAAAAGCACAGCAAAATGTCATATTATAGCAGAAACGCCATTGATGTTCTCACCATGCAGACCTCCTGCCATGTTAACAATCATTTCACCTGTCAGCCAAAGGTCCAAGCCAGTGATTAAACCACATGACAGCATACCACCCATTGGGCTTTCTGGTAACAGATGGAGTTAGTGCTCCTACAGTGACAACCTCTCCTCTACATGTCACCAACTTGTCACTGAGAATACCATCTGATTTCAAAGTCATAGAGATCATAGGCATAGCATAGAATAGACAAGCTTCTGTGACATAACAGCTTTGTTGACAGAGGACAAACAGTCTATTGCTGCCTATATAGGCTGAGCATACAGACAATCTATAGGCTCAGCAATAAGGGAATAGTTTATTGCTGACATGACGTGCACACGTTTGAATGTGAAGGAGGGGTACTGTTCTTCAAAAATGGGTCAGCAACTACTAATTACAATCATAAAATGTTGACAAATGAATGGGTTCAAATTACCAAGATACATTTACCTTCCTACTGCAATCAAGTCAAACAATAATTCTTGTTTTGGCCATAGACTGTATATAAGAAGTGGACATAATCACCCTGACATTTTGGCGGTCGCCATCGTGGTTTGTGGCTGTCAGCGTCTTGTTTTTTTGGGTCATGTCTAGAAGGTAACGATGTGAAATTGAGATGTGAGATCTGCAAAAACTCTCACAGGACTCGTGGCCCGACAACCTATCCTAACTTTAACTATTAGAAGTCAATGCCTAACCTTAACCATCTCGCAAAGCTTTCCCCAATTCGCGGGATTTTGACTGATATTGCAATTTCAATATGATTTGCAAATATTAGAGGGAATGTTCATTTTTACATAATTATTCTCATTTTCATTAAAAAAGATATTTAGATGACCCTAACCTAACCCATCCCTGCTTTATGGTCTATTTGACTATAAATGGGACCATAATTTACTAAATGAACATCATGCTGTATTTAAGAAGACTTGAAACTAGTGATTGAGACCATAAACTCATGTTTACAATGTTTACTGAGGTAATAAATCAGGTGAGAAGTAGGCTCATTTTCTCATAGACTTCTATACAATCAGACTTCTTTTTGCAACCAGAGGAGTCGCCCCCTGCTGGATATAAGAGAGAAGGCAAGTTTCAGGCACTTCCGCATTGGCCTCACTTTTCAGACCCGGAGGTTGCCCACTAGTTTTTAGCCAACTGAAGAAGTAAAGGAGTAATACAAGTTGAGCTGGGACAATTAACTGATTATCTTTATTGGTAACTATTTTGATAACTCATTGATTGTAAAAAACAAGGAATTTGAAGAGGCCACCTTGGGCTCTGGCAAAATATAGGGACATTTTTCACTTTTTTTTTTTTTTACATTTTTATAGTTAAAATCAATAAGCAAGAAACTAATTGGCAGATTTATATAGAGATATTAGTACAGGTCTAAGTCCTCAGCTGGAGAATCCTTTGCTCCTGATGACTTTGTATTGAAGACGAGTATGAGACGTCTCTGTGTGGGAGAGATTAATGGGATAAGTCACTACACAGAGCCAGTCTACCTTCTACTTCTACGCCATAAATTGTAGTAAATGGCAGTGCTGATGGCAGCCATGGAGGTGGGTGTCAAGGCTGTGCCAAACTGAGATGTCTACACTCCTTAAAAGATGCTCCAATGTTAAGTGCTTTCTGGTATTACTGTGGGCTCCATTTCCTCTAAATGATGCCTTTATGTTCATGCTAATGCTGTGTTTCCATCTCCACGTAAGACCCACTCAAGGTGAAGATGAGGTGGAAGCTTCTTTTTGAGCATAATGCTGCAATCAATGTCACCAGAATGGGAGGAATCGGAAAACCTCCTGTTTTTTCCTACTTGGGCGCGTTCACAGATTATTGAAAAGATGGTTCGCCCAACTACTAATCTTGTAGTTATACCAGATAAATAGCCTAAATTAGCTGCTTTTCTGGCATATTCGTAGCAGTTCCTAAAAAATGGAAAGCAGCTACGAACAGTCTACATCTCCTTTTAAATTAGCTAATTCGGTTGGATTAACCAATCATTTATTTACACTTTGTAGTTCTTCACCAAGTGGGAAATATCATTGCTGTCAGAAATTCCCATCATCTCTGACTCAGAGTTCCAACTCGAAGGATTCTGTTTTTTATGTATATCTATTTTTGTGTACAGAAACATACACAATATTTCTGTTTACATAAATCAAATTTTATGACGTTATACATTTTAGCTGATGGAGAGAAATACACCTCATATGCCACAAGTCGAAGGCTTATGTTAATGCTTTTTTTAGATGCTCCTGTAATTACGGTCTAAATGACACAAATGCGGCAAAACGAGAACAAAGCTACTGGGCATTTCACCAAATCTCACAGTAAAATACTGCATTTATAACTCAAACTGCGGTGTCTGTCTGAGACACACATACTCCAGTCGATACTAAGAGCCTCACTTTCAGACAGCTAGACTTGTCAGAACTCCTCCAAATCCCTTTGCAATGCAACCCCACTAATCTCCCGACCTTTGACCTGAGTTAGCCTTCGGCATCAGACTGACGAAGCAGCTGCGCATCGTCAATTTTACTCATTTTCACCTGAGAATGGGTGGGCCATGACAGTGGCCATCAGTCAGAGGCATCCTGCGAGGGTCGGGCCATTACAGGTTGATCTCACACACACTGTTGCTGGGCAGTCTGAACCACCAGCCTGCCACCCAGGCACAGATTTCCCTGCTTTTTTTTTTTTTTTAAGAGAATTAAGTTTACTGTGGCTTGCCAGACAGCCATCATAAATTACTGGAGAAGTTATCGCTATAGAACCTCCCCCTTTAGAAATTCAATGTAAATCAGTTTGAGTGGAACGTTCAATCTTTACGCCATGGGTCCTACGTCAATAACCCATCCACTCCCTTGGATCCTATATGTCTTGTGCTGCACTACCATGTAGATACTTGGCACCGTTTACTCAATTCTCTTATGGAGCAGCCCTGACATTGCACTCCTCTGAGAGGCCTGCTGGAACACAGTGTACTTTAAAAGGAAAAAAAAACCTGCTGACTAAAAGTTGCGTGGATGTTGTGTTGCTCCATAAATCCTTGACAAAGGCTGTAAACACAGACGGGCTTATACGGATGCACTGGTGCTAAACATACTTTATAAACATTAGAATGAAGATGCTGCACTTCAGATTGTTTACCTGACAAGTTATTATGGCAGTTAAAAGAGACAAGAGCTGAATTAAAGCACAGACATCAGTGTAGCAGTGTTTGGAGGAAGACTTGTAGCAACTGAAACCTCTCCTGCAGGTAACCTTTGATATCTATAAAGTCCCTTCGTGTGGCAGACAACACTTGATCAAGACAGGCCCGTCATTATATTTACATACAAACACAAACAGTGAGGCACCGTTTTCTGATTTTTCGGTCCATTGCATAGTGACCACAACCAGACAATCAGCTTACAGAAGATTAAAGGAAAAGAGAATTTCTCTCACTTCTAACCGACTCACAAAGATGGAGCACAGCTTGTCCTGTGCCCGACACGTTTTTGCTTCGTCACTGCTGTGAGCCTGCGCACCCTCCCCCACCTTTGTCCACCCAGCAATCAAAAAGCCGGAGCTGACAGGCATGCGCACATTAAACACATACGCCATGCAAATATTAATGTCCGTGTATAACACATGTAATGTCTTGATGACATGCATTGCCATAACAGTGATGGTATCAGCCAGCAGCTGACTAGACAGCACCGATTAGCAGGTTAATAGTGTGTGTGTGTGTGTGTGTGTGTGGAGGTAAGAACGTGCAGGACTCATTTTTGAAGGTTTTAATCGTCTGGAAAAAGCAAGTGTGAAAAACTGTCTTCCAGAGATTTCTGCATGTGAGTGAATGGGAAAATAACAACACAAAAGGTAGAATAAGTAGAGAAAGACACACAGGCACAGTCTTCATGAATAAGTGTCTGGTTGCCATGGATACAACAACCTCTTTTTAGAGTCTCTTTCTCTCTAAAGCTTTTGGAAACAATTTGCTGTACTCGCCAGATTATTTACTTAATCTGACCGGGGCTTTGTCCTAGAGTTGTGCAGATTAGAGAACCACTACATGATGCAGAGGTGACCTCTTAAATATGTGGGGGAACAAGTACTTACGTGTCTGCTATTTGCTGTTTTGGACATATCAAATGAGGCAAACACAGCTTGGCACATCACCTTAAATGTGAAGAATGACCTCTAATCAGGTGTTACTGTAGGTAGTAAGAAAAGGACGAGGATGAATGAAACGGAGGATGCAATGACGCAAGAATGAAAAGCAGCAAATAAGACTCGTTTTGAGCTGTGTTGGGCAGTGCAGCCTAAATAGTAGGTCAAGATCAAAGATGGCAGAGTATGACATTGACAAATCTTTTCAAAAGCACTTTTCTTTCTCCCCGTCCTCTCTCAGACTAGTTAATATTTCATAGACCACCATGTTCTAAATGATCCCTCCCATTTTAGTCTTGGGCCGTACTCAAAGAGCTGAGGAAACTAGGCATGGGCACTATTTTCGATAAGGAAGCAGAATTCATCTGAAACACTATGTACTCGGCACGGAGAAGTGAGCAGATCTTTCTTTCTAGGCGTGTTTAAGGGCGCTTCCACAAACCAACGTTTAGTCCGTTTTAATCCAACTCTGGTGCGATTCCTTTGGGCAGTTGTGAATACAGTAATCGTACTCCGCTGCAAACGAAAACAACCGGTCCGAGATTGCTTACGAGAGGTGGTCTTGGACTGTTTCCAAGCAAACCAAAACCCAGGCGGCTGGACAGGTAAACGACAGGTTAACATGAATGGGAGTGGACCGACCTGGACTTCTGTAGCTTGCTTGACATCTGGGCCAAAGAGCACATACAGAATACAAAAGTCCACAAAAATAGTAATGTTTATAAAGTCATTCGAGATAAACTGGAGGAGATGGGATTCGTGCGCACAGTAGATCAGTAAAAGACAAAGTGAAAAAACTTAGACAGCAATATATCAAAGTTTGCGAATCACTGCACAGAAGTGGCAGCTCTCGAGACGAAAAAGAGAATTTGCTCCTTGGTACACGCCCCTCAGCAAATTACTGTTTTTATTTGGTCTGCTTTAATGTGTGCACTGTGAAACCAAACCAAACTAAATAGAAAACAAACCAAAAGTATCAATTTCACTCAGACTAGATTCAATTCGGACTAGCCAAACGGACTACGGCTTGTGAAAGCGCCCTAACATACTCTTTAAGAAAAAACACAAGGTAACATTTAGCAAATGTAATTAACTGGTTGACAATATAGGACTGCTCAAAACATTAGCATGAGCAGCAAAACAAACGAACAATCAAAGAAAATGTTTTGTTGAAAAAACAAATTTAAACTGGATTATAATTCACAAGATAACAGACAGTGAGTGAAAAGAGAAAGACTTTATCTATGTGCAGGTAAAGTACCATAGACTGTATATAAAGATGGACGATGTGACAGATCCTCAAAAGTGAAGCCAAAACATCTTGATCGCCCCCTGGTGGCCAGCTGCAGTACAGGTCATAAAGTGGATGGGACATGGTCCAAACTAAAAAGTCAAAGTATCATCAAGTATCACCAGTCTGTGTAATGGTAATGTGTCAATTTCATCATAAATGTAGTTATAGAGATATTCTGCTTAGTTGCTGTGTCTTTCTAGCCAAACAGCTACCGTGGTGCTAACGCAGCAGCTAGGTGGCTCATGCTAGCAAGCTGCAGCCATGCTCACGTATCCCGCATATTTTGGCTTCTCTTTTGTACAGTGGGGGGAAGTGGAGACGCGTCGCCTATCTATATACAGTTTACAGTCTATGGTAAGTACAGACAAATATTTTAGGCATTAGATTATGAGGAGAAAAGAAATTACCATTCTTCTCAATAAAAAGACAGCTTGCTCCGTCTCATATTGTTGCACTTTGTCCTCTATCAGGACGCTGTGATCATGATATCTTCCTCAGTGTCAAAACACATTGACTGTCTCACATACAGCACTGAGTAGTTCTTAGCAGTATTACTGCCTTGGTGTCAGGCAAAGTGGTACCCAGTAACCAGACCCATCACAGGTACCAAGGGTGCAAGAAGGTATATAGCCTAAAGCACACCCCCAAAAAAAGCTTTTGGCTGTACTTACACTCGTGATTCATTTAGCTAGTGGATATAATAGAATCTGAGTCATGGAAAAATCTTAACCAATTCAATTAGGCTTTTTATAGTTCCATTTGGTGCAGACAACATATCGCAGAGGGAGATAAACATGATATATTGGAGATAGAGGGAACCGTAACTGAAGATGTTTTTTTTTTCCCATAGTTGGATCACAACAATGGCCATGACGATGAAAACTCAGCACAACACTGCAGCCCTCTTCCACAGGAGAAGACTGACAGAGCTGTGATCCACATAAGTCACAGAGGGCTTGGATACTAAATTATACAGATACTGACGCAGACGAGGAACTGCCGACTCAGCTGCACCACAGACATATTAAAAGCGAGATCATAAATTGTGTAATGCCTGACCATGTCTGGTCACAAAGGAACGAGGGGAGGAACGAGGGGAGGAACCAGCGGCGACGCTCTTCCTGATCCACCCGATAACTGTAAGACCAACACTTTCTCTGGAAGGAACGGTGATGTAAATTAAAGTGGAGCTTTCGCAATGTTAACACTGATTGTTGAAAATGTTGTGATGTTAGCATCACATTGGGCAATGCTAAAATGCTAAACTGCAAAAAATCCTTCAATGTTGTTTAGACAGGTTGTCTGTACAGGTCAGTACAACACAGCACAAGACACTGATTTGTAATGGTTTTGCTAGTATCATTTTGATATTGCTATTAATTATCATTTTCAGCCATGCCAGCAGCATGGCTCTATGAATGGCAATATCACACTGTTGGTCACTCGGTCTGTCCGCCACTTGAATTATCTCAACGACTATTGGATGAATTGCCATGAAACTTTTAAAGACATTCATGGTCCCCAGAGGATGAATCCTACTGACACCAGGGATTTGTTTCAACGGCACAAATTTCTTCAACGCATTAATGCAACTTTAGGTAGAGTGAAGATATTGACGTCATATATCCCATAAACTTAAGGAATCCATTGGTACCAACCATGTCATACTAGCTTGTCAAGAAGAAGGTTAAATAACGCTCCAAACTTACGCTAAATTTTGGTAATTCTGGCCATTTTCAAAGGGGTCCGTTGACCTCTGACCTCCAGTTATGTGAATGAAAATGGGTTCTATGGGTACCCACGAGTCTCCCCTTTGCAGACATGCCCACTTTATGATAATCACATGCAGTTTGGGGCAAGTCATAGTCAAGTCAGCACACTGACACACTGACAGCTGTTGTCGCCTGTTGGGCTGCAGTTTGCCATGTTGTGATTTGAGCATATATTTCTATGCTAAATGCAGGACCTGTGAGGGTTTCTGGACACTATTTGTCATTGTTTTGTATTGTCAATTGATTTCCAATAATAAATATATACATACATCTGCATAAAGCAAGTATATTTGTTTACGGTACATTTTGAACAGACAAAAAATGGGTGATTAATCGGGATTAACTATGGATAATCATGCGATTAATTGCGATTAAATATTTGAATTGATTGACAGCCCTATTTGGCAAACAATGTTGCATAGACATTTATGGTTGCCAGACGATGAATCATAGCTTAATGACTTTTTCTCTAGAGTCCCACTGAGGATGAGATTTATGGTTTTGAGTGAAATGTTACAACAACTACTGGATGGATTGCTGTTATACTTGGTACGCACATTTATGTCCCCCTCGGGATGAATTGTAATGACTTCGGTGGTCCCTTAACTTTCCATCTGGCGCATTCAGCAGGGGAACAATTTAAATCTGTCAAATACTTGTTTATGACAAAATACCTGCTAAAATCAACAACATTTCCCCATCATCATCAGCTCTGCTTTGTGATTAGTGCTAATTAACAAATGTTAGCATGCTAACACGCTAAACTAAGATGGTGAAATGGTAAATATGTCTGCTACACATCAACATGTTTGCATTGTGATTATGTTAGCATGCTGATGTTAGCATTTAACACAAATCACCGCTGTGCTCAAGTGTAGTCTCACAGAGCCGCGAGCATGGCTGTAGACTAATAAGACCTATACACACCGACGGCGTTTTTTTCTGTGAGATTAATTCGCACATCAACATATTTTTTCGAACTATTGTTTATGAATACTTTCACACACAAATATTACGTGGTGAAAAAAAACAATATAATATTTTTTCGGAATTAAGATGATTTTGTGATCTATCGCACCGTGAATAAACGGCATCAACCAATCACGTTGTGTGGAACGGGTTGAATTGCGCCTACAGTATGTTTATGAAACAACAACACGGGTGCTCCGTAGTCCAAAACCAGAACAGCAAACTTTATTACTCCTTTCAACCTCAACAAAGGCAGCGCAGACCAGATCCACTGCTTCTGTTCTTACCTTTCACAATAAAAGCCCTAGATATAATATATTCGCGGGCAAGTCTTGTGCATTGTTTATTCATCACGCCCCTGGTGTGTAAAGGCCTTAAGTCTTGTTATAAAATGTATAGCTTACATTACTGGTATCTATGTACCTAATGACTAACTCATTTGGATGGGTATTTCTTCCTATAAAAAAATCATCACCCAGTTACTAGATGCAGATCTGTCAGCCTTAGAAAATTCCTGCAATACTAAATATATGAATGAGACACATATCTGTGATGTTTTGACCGAGTTTGGGAAGTCCAATACTATATTTAGAGCACTAATATCAATACCGGATGGCTGGCGGGTGAAAGTGAAAGAATTTTGTGCTTAGTTTAAAAGGGACTTGCTCAAAGTTAATAATAGGCCGATTAAGCAAGCACTTAATAGGCCCAGACAGTGGACTGTGGACATCACTGAAAGGTTCGAGGTTAACTTGTGAATCATCAGCTAATTTAGGCCCAGGGACTGGAGGCTAAAACCACTCTGAGTTGTTCCTTAATCATCAACCTTTTCACCACTCTGTCTCAAGATGCTAGACGCAACTAAGTGAAACACCTGCTCTACATCAGTCATTGTCCTATATCCCCTGTACATCCTAATACCACAAAGAGCTCAATGCAGGTCCTCCACTGCAGTGAACATACTTCAAGGCTGCAACGGTACACTGCACAATGTGCTCGCTCTCAGCAGCACACACATTTTACACATCGTACACCCTCTCTCCTCCCTGCCAATCAACATACCGGCAGCTCAAGGCCCCGTACAAGAGAGCTGAGTGGCGAGAGTAATAAAGTAGCTTTTCATCATCACACGCATGAGAAGACAGAGGTAATTCAATTATTTGTATGTGGAGTGTGAAGGGAGTGTGGGTTTCTCGCTAATAACTGCAGCGCTCACG
>CAKALG010045794.1:0-32598 GCA_916700815.1 Helicolenus hilgendorfi
AAGACCCGTGTCCGCCCGTGACCCAGCCTCCTTTCCATAGGCCTTGAGCTAAACCTCCCTTTTCCATTTTTATTTGATTCAGCTACAATTTTGGCCAACAGGGCACCGACCGCATTAAAATGTCAGCAGCTTCGGCTGTGGTCTAATAATGACATAAAACACAGTCTGGTTTCACTGAGGTGAGAATGAATTGCCAAACAAGGGAAAATAGCAGCCATTGTAAGCTGTGAGTTGAAGCAGGTGGAATATAAACTGATATTAATTTCATTTTGATAAGTCTCTGGAACACATTAACAAATAGAGCAAACCCTCCCTTTCACAGACTTTATTCATACTTTAATAACAGCCGTTGTGTCGGGAGCCAAGTAGCCAAAATAGCTTATTATTCAGTGATCCGAAGGGGCTGGGAAATGATTGCCCTGTCTGCATTGCAGTCAACTTGCCATGATGAACATCACACAGATGAAAGAGGAGGGAGCTGTTTTTGTCCTAAAACGAACAGGTGGAAACATTAACTGCAGTTGGCAGGTTGTGCTAACAAGCTGGAGGGCGTTTGCAAGCTTTCTGGGATGTGTGTGTATGCACTGTGGCTAATTAATCACAGAGTACTGACACAGTTATAAATGAGGCAAATGACTGCGCTTCTCCAGGAACAACACGGAAATAAATGGGCGTGTGCTCCGTAATTGATTCCTCATTTTCACAGACTTCAAAAGCAACCGAGAGTTTTAATCAGATCACAGTTCTGGATGATTGCAAATTTATCAGACAAATTAAGTTAAATTTACTTCCGGAGAAGCCCAGATTCTCCTCTTAATAATGTTGGGACTATAATGACCTTATGCTAATAACGCCCATAAAAACGACAGATAATACACCCCCCTCAGGGTTTTTAGAAATGCTGTTTTGGGTTAGATGTTCTTTCATGTCCTTGGGTTTGTTTTACATTTATTCAAAAGTAAGCAAACTTTTGGAAAGTGGAATACTCTCGCTGAGATGTAGAAAAATGTTAAGCAAGAACTCGAAGAGGATGGTCTCATAGCACTTATTGAATTCCCACTTTATTACTTAGTTTACATAGTTTTAAATATCCGCCATGGCAAACATCTGACATCCATTCAAACTATTTAGTTAACAGGGATTTAAGGCTAAACAAAAGCTGTTGTGCAGAGGAGGGGATTGGATGTCAGAGTCAGTCTTGGATTTATGAAGTACATGTCATGAGTAAGCACTTTTATTTAGATATTCTGTTAAAGTGAACAGATATTGCATGATGTTTGAGATAAAGCCATGGTTACAGTGTTTATGTGATCTTTAATATCCAACCAGTTTGTTTATAGGGATTGGGATCTGATTACCTCGCTGAGTTTTCACAAAGCAACCCTTCTGCTGTCCAGTTGTAAAGTCTTTATTTTTTGGAAATCCCGTTGGGGGCCTGGCCTAGATGAATCTACATTATCATCCTTATTATGAAAAATCTTTTTGCATTTCAGTCGAGAAACTTTCAGGCTTCAAGGGCATGATTAATGATTAAGAAGGAAAACTTCTCATCTTTTGAAGCTCTTAGAGACATCAAAGCTATTCAGCTTATTGTTAAACTTAGCTGTGCTTTAGGATATTATGAACTAACACTTGACTGCATTAAAGAGAGTTTCATTGAGTGTGGGGAGCGAAGAAAACTGGCAAGAGAACTGTAAGCTGTCAGGGATGTATTTCATTCAAGTATATTTACACTATGTATGTATATTCAGTTGGATTTTAATGGACTGCAATCTTGAATTGACCCTATAAATGTTTATGGTCACATATACAGATTTCCCCTCGGAGACGGTGAATGTTTAAACTCATCTTAACGTAAAATACATACTGTACATACAGCATTATGGAGGTCATAAAATATATGTATAAATAAAATAAAATAAGAGGGGGCAATTTTACGTTTATACAGGGTTTTAAATTAATGATCCCAAAACTCTTCATCTGAATTTTACTGTATTCTTGTGATGTATTCGCTGACAAAGTTTCCCTTTAAATCCATCAAAATTTTCCATCTTGCAATGGATAAACGAGTGTGTGAGAGGATTCAAATTCCAGACAATCCCCTGTTTGTCACTACCAGCTGTTTGGCCACGAGAACAAAAAGAAAAACATGTTTAATAAATGCAGTAGAGTTGCGAGGTTCAGAAAGTATTTTTTCAGATCGTAAATTCATGTTTCAACGTTTTACTTCTTGTTGTTCCTAAATGTTCCTTTTACAGATATGCAGGAACTTCAAGGATAATGTCATAATACTATAGTTTTGTGTTATGGTTTGAATGATTTCAACTTTGTTTCTGAGAAAGCTTGTTTATACAGGGTTTTAAATAAATACTCCCAAAACTCTTCATCTGAATTTTACTGTATTCTTATCGTGTATTCGCTGACAAAGCTTCCCTTTAAATCCATCAAAATTAGTGCATATGAGTCACCCTCAGTAACAATAAGATTTTCCATCTTGCAACGGATAAACGAGTGTGTGAGAGGATTCAAATTCCAGACAATCCCCTGTTTGTCACTACCAGCTGTTTGGCCACGAGAACAAAAAAGAAAAACATGTTTAATAAATGCAGTAGAGTTGCGAGGTTCAGAAAGTATTTTTTCAGATCGTAAATTCATGTTTCAAAGTTTTACTTCTTGTTGTTCCTAAATGTTCCTTTTACAGATATGCAGGAACCTCAAGGATAACGTCACAATACTATAGTTTTGTGTTATGATTTGAATTATTTCAAATTTGTTTCTGAGAAAGCATTTTATACAGGGTTTTAAATTGATACTCCGAAAACTCTTCATCTGAATTTTACTGTATTCTTGTCGTGTATTCGCTGACAAAGCTTCCCTTTAAATCCATCAAAATTAGTACATATGAGTGACCCTCCGTAACAATAAGATTTTCCATCTTGCAATGGATAAACGAGTGTGTGAGAGGATTCAAATTCCAGACAATCCCCCGTTTGTCACTTCCAGCTGTTTGGCCACGAGAACAAAAAAGAAAAACATGTTTAATAAATGCAGTAGAGTTGTGAGTTTCAGAAAGTATTTTTTCAGATCGTAAATTCTTGTTTCAAAGTTTTACTACTTTTGCCTTTTACAGATATGCAGGAACCTCAAGGATAATGTTTTTCCTGACAAATGCTGTATAGGAGAAGCCAGTCAGAGGTATGAATCAGACCTGTTGCAAATTGTAAAACGCTTCATTGCTGCAGTTGTGAATAAAACACATATTTAGCATAGTTGCCAAAAACACCAATTGCCAACTGTGTCACCTAAATTGTTCATGCGGACAATTAATGGGGCTTTTACTAACAAACAAAGACATCCGTGGTGAATGGAGACAGTTTCTCCAAAGTAGAAGTGTTCCGAAAGCAGTACCGGAAATGCGCCAGGTACAGCCTAAAATGCTGAATCGGCGAGTCCGCGAGTCTATGCACCAGTCCAGTATCATGTTATCAGCTCATTTACGCTACACAGGAACAACAACAACATGTGTCACTCAGTACCTGATCCCTACATCCCTAGTACCAATCGGTACTGCGGATGTGCAACTCTCAACAGAGGTGAGAAAGAAGCTACTTCCATCATCAGCTCCGGAAAAACGATCGCTGCATCAGAAATCGATGATGGAAGTAGCTAACCAGCGAGCCATCTCACTTCCTTCTCATCTCTGTTGAGAGTTGTATTTGCACAGTACCGATCGTTGCAGGTGCTAGCGGAGAGTATGACGTCAGCCAGAGCTAGTAAAATTCCTGCAATTTGGCAATATATTACACCGGAACATTTGTCAAACTAGATAATAAAAGACAGTTCTATGGCATTCATTCTCTGTATGTATTTGTTCATGTTTTACAAAGGGTTTAACCTGAGCCAGGCATTACAACACTGATAGCAATCATATCACATCATACAGGGTTAGTAGTATACAGCTGTTTGAGGTACATAGGAGCAGCAGGCCAGAGCTCCAGATTGTAATGATGCCTCAACCCTGAATACACAAGTAACCTTTGGGTCAGTCATGAAAACACAGAGTCTTCAAGAAAGCAGGGTTTTTTGTTTGTCAAAACCGAAATTGGAGCAAGGCCTTTTGTTTCCCAATAATACAGTATTGTATCAAGTTGTATTGTAAGTTTAAATTTGTTGACACACGGATGTTATGCAAACTATTACTTGCAGGCTTATTGACACAATTGGATTCAGTGATATACAGTAATAGCCGAGTATCTGAAGAAGCACTATTTTGATCGTCATGGCAGACCTGAGCTCCACGTCCGCTGTTGGCCTTTGGGGAAGGAGACACGGCGGAAAACCTACTGAACTTTTGGACCCATCATAGTCATTGTCTGTACTTTTGTTTAGTCTCAGACACAGGCAGTTGGTCTTCTCCCAAACCCATGATAACAAACAACAGACTCCATTACTTGTTTCACTTGTATCCACATGGTGCCCACAAGCATCACACTGAAATGTGCTTTTAATCCAAAACAAAGAGTCAAATAAAGGTCCATGTCTGATAAAACTGACATTCATAATAAGAGGTTTGATGATGGTGTAAAAGTTGGGAACTTAGAGCTTTAAATCATCAACTGGGCTTTGAAACAGCATGAGATACATCTGACCCCTACCTTAAGAACAATCACCCAGGTAGGGGTCCAAGAGCAGAGTACAAAGTCAGTATATATTTATCTCGTCACCCATGTCTGTGGTAGGTTTGAACAAACACCGAGCTCAGACAAATGTAAATACCACAGTTTGAGCTCAGTCTTCTTCAATTTAAGTGATTAAGATCTGAATGTGTAAAAGATCATAAAATTACCATCAAACTTCTTTAAAAAACAAACCGCAGAATAATCGAAGTTTGTTGAATCCAAGAAATTTCACTATGAGTCGAAAAGACTGAGAATTACTCCACTGTTCTGGGGTTTTACTGTCTGAACTTTGAGTTATGAGGGTGAAAAGATAATTAAGGATTTTTAATTTGGTGCGAACAATTTCTTTTTGCCATCTAACTGCTAATTGGCCACCAGCAGTAACCTGATAATCAGACCAAATTACCATTGGTTTCACCTCATTCATTTAGTCTGACATCATGTTCATGTGACCCGATTTCTGTTTGGAAAAGGGAGTAATCTTGTTAACAACTAAGTGATGCGAAACCAAAGCTGAGGTGGCTGTTACTAGGAGCAGTTAACGTTTTTCACAACCATCAAAGAAATATGCCAATTTAAGATGTGTTACTAAGAATACAACTGGGTTGATATCATTCACGCTTGTAATTTTTTCTGTCATTCCTTTTGGGTATAGCTACATATAGCTAGCCTCGTTTTCAAACTCAAACCAACTAGTGAAAATAACCAACAATGGGAACAACATTAGATCTATTTGGAACAAATCAGAGATGTTGGTGGCAATTTAGAGGTCTACAACTAAACTATTATGTTTGGTAGTCCTGCATGAACTTTGTTTTTCTGCTGCCATAAAAGATAAATAAATAACTATATAGAGTTGACCAGTTACGGAATTTTACCTCTAGGTGTCACACTTGACTCAGCAGCCACTTGTCACAAAACTGGAATAGCTGGTCAACCTTAACAGCCCACCTTAAGTGAACCAGGGCCGAAGTTGTTGCTAACTTCGGGGCTAACCTCTTCACTTTAATAAGCAGGTGGCAAGCAAGACACGGGAACTTGGCTTGAGTCTTGAGGAGTTGTAGCATTTATTCACCAACAACCTAAACTGTACACACAAAGCACTGCTACGTTTACAGCTATAACGTTACTGCTAACTTCATTCACCATCACACGCTTACTCCCTCTCTTTCTTGACTGCACACTCGCTAACGTTACAGGTCAGCGTTACAACATGCCCCGTGCGTCCCTTCCCACCTCTATTGAAATGTTATCTCCTTCATGTTGCCAGTGATAATATTACATTAATCGCATTGTCATATTGCTTATTACTAATGCAATACAAGCTGGATTTAGCGCCGCGATGTGACCTGTTGCTGGTGTTGGCTACTTTTTAAATTTGCCAGAACGTGTCATAATGAGAAATGCCGGTTCAACCGGTTGGCATAAAATCCAACTGGTGTAAGCTTGTACACCGGACTGAACCGGCATTAAAGAAAATCGACCCAACTCTAATACTATAACATTAATTTTGGGGTGATCATTTGTACTTTTAGTTGGACCAATTGATCCACCTACCAGCAGAACAGGTGGTTGTGCTGGGCATCTACAAGGTGTGAGCCTCTATGAGAGAGAAGCTAGTTTGTTTTAAAAAGAAGTATCCAAGCACTGTGACTCTCTTTTGGTTAAAAAAGGTTAAATTCAATAAAGCATTTTTCAGTATAAGCCTCATTTGCATGGTAGAGTTTAAAAGTTGACATCATCTATGTGGTCATGAATAAACAAACACTAACTACGTACACATTTTTTTGTCCTTCACCCCCTCAAATCCTGCCAAGCGACACCACGTTTGGGTCAAAACTTCCCCCTTAAACTAGGGAGCAGATTCCCCAGGGACGGATCTAATAATAGCTTGAGATCACTTCCACATCTAACATAAAACGTGGCTGCACCCTGGTTACGATCATATCTTCCCTGTATTTTCCACTATTTTTTTCCATCATGAACCAATCTAAACCAAGCTGGGGAATGTTCCCTGGAATGACAATTAAACGAACAAAGAGCAACCTGTGCAATGAACCAAAACAAATGGGGAAAAGAGAGAGCCGTTGCCAAAATCTATAACTGTGCAGCAGCATTTTATGCACAGTAAAAAAAAATGTTTTTGTTCAACATGGGTGTGTTTCAGTCTTGCATGATGCAGTCTGAATTGAGTCCCACAGATGAACACAGTGCACCTGTATCTCTCCCCACAGGTCACTCAGCGATGTGACAACCGTGGTCTTGTTTTGTCTCTAATATCCCTGAGTCCTTAATTAAATAATCCAAATGGGATTAGTATGGAAGTCTTTGAAGTCCCGTGTTCTTTGCCTCGGGTGAAATATCGAGACACGGTGCTTCTTTTGATCAGTGCAATCAAAATCAACTCTGGAGTGGTCGCTGTGTCAGATCCAGTCCAGGAACAGAAGCTTCCGCTTGGCTTCATCTCCACCGTGAAGGCTCAGGGATTCCCTTATTTGCCACAAAACGCATTATGAGCTCATAATTATAAACTGCCCAGCTGTTGTTGTTTCATGTCTGTGAGGTAATATGTTATTTAACGACCAAATTTAGGTAAATTAATTCAACTGAGGTAAGCTCGTTCTTGCACTAAATTGGATGTAAAACTTAACATCCTTCCTGTGAGACTTTCAACAACAACAACATCTTATTTCCCAATCTCCCGGGGTGCATCGGGGTGTGCATTTGCCCGGACATCTGAGCTAATTAGCGCTTTCTTCCAGGGCGGGGGGAGGTTCGGGTTCTCGATCTATAGCTTAATTCACAAGCTCCACCTCTGGGGTCTGTCGTGTGTGAGAACCGGCATTTCAAACTTGTTTTGAGGAGAGTTCAAAGTTATTGAGAGAAGACGGCGCTTTGTGTTGCCTTTCATCGCCCTGAAGAGGCTGAAAGGAGTGAAAAGCGTCACCATGACGAGCTCAGTCATCTGTGAAAATAAGTGCCTGTATAGTCTCACTATCATTAACATGTAGCCGCATGTTATGACGCAGTAAAGTGTTTACATAGTCTAGGGTGATGGTCTGATTTGATTAAATTCGTAAGATTTTATTTTATCTTCCATTTACTTTACCAATTAAATGTGTTGATTGTATGATTCACTGATAAATTGTAAATCTGTGTGAAAAATGTCCATAACAGTTTCCCAGAGTCTAAAGGGATGTCTACAAATGTCTTGTTTTGTCTGACCAACAGTCCAAAACCCACAGATATTCACCTTACAGTGATATACAACAGAGGAAGGCAGTAAATCCTCCCATTGGAGAAGCTGCAACCAGCAAATATTTGGCTTTTTTGCTTGATTAAAACAATTAATTGATTATCAAAATAGTTGCCAATTAATTTTGTGTCAATCAACTGTTCAATTTGTCGACTATATTGTTTGTATAGTAAATGCAGTAAGGTTTCTGACAATATTTGTCATTGTTTTGTGTTGTTAATTGATTTCCAATAATAAATATATACATACATTTGCATAAAGCAGCAACTGTTTATATCATGTTTATTTTTGTTTATAGCATATTTTGTATATTGTATATTCTTAGAATTTAAATTTTTTATTATTCTATTTTATTCTAACGTCTTTATCTATTCTTTTGTTATTATACTGTTATACTGTTTAACTTGCACCAACATAACCAAAGCAAATTCCTAGTGTAAATCTCTTACACCTGGCAATAAACACAATTCTGATTCTGATTCTGATTCTGATTCTGATTCTGAATTCTGATTCTGATTCTGATATTTTCAAACTCCCATGTTGAGTATTAAGTACTTGACAAATCTCCCTTTAAGGTACATTTTGAACAGATAAAAAACATGCGATTAATCACGGTTAACTATTTTAATCGATTGACAGCCTTACTTATTTTGTTTAAAAGTTTTGAGCCAGGCTTTTTAAGCAGAGCGAATTTAGTGAGTCAAACTGAATAAAAAAAAACAAGTTAAATGCAACATTGTGTTTATTAAAACAACAACCTACTAAGATTAAAAGGGTGTGTTGTTTTCACATTTAAATTCCAAGCTTTGCAGATCAGACACAGGAAATGTGGCACTTCACTGTTTTTCAGATCTGGCCCTTCTGAAAGAGTAATTGAATCGGCCTGATTTAAGGTGTTAATGTGCCATCTTATTTGATATTACACGACAGGATATTCAGATTAACGCCTTTGTCTGTAGTTGTGTCAAACTCTTTCCACTCCACTAATTTGAGTCTTCATGAATAAAGTGAGAATTCAGAACAGATTTGGACATTTTTTTTCATTTCAGTTTTATGATAGAAATGTTTTGGCACAAAATGAAACAATAAAAGAAATGACACACAGAACTCGGGCATAATGAAACGCAGTGGGCCCAATCAACGTTTATACAAGCACACGCTCAGGTTAAGTAATGTGCGACACATCAAAATGAGACTAGAGTGCTCACACATGGCGGAGTAACTGTGGTAGCTTTTGATGTCCTGAGCGCCTTACAAGCTGATTAAACACAAGCTTTATAAGGCCTGTGAAACACTGGAGATGTCTCTGCACAAACCCAGCGGCATGTGGTGTAGCAGTAATTAAGTTATTAAGTCCTTAGTTAAATGTCCATCCTATGTGCAAGCTGTTGCGAGGCAAATTTATGGCTCAAATTAGACCAACTTATTAGCCAGGTGAGCTAATTTTCATGGCGAGTAAGAGTCAACCAAAATCTTCTCAACAAGTGTATTTGTCCATATGGACCTGTTTAAGGCTGAGATGTGTTCCTTACATAGCGCGGCGCTCAAGGAGTTATGAATTAGCCTGTGACATGCAAACAGGTGCACACGGCCAGAAATATCCACTGGCTAAGCTAATGTTTACTCTGAGTGAGTCACAGCAGGCGTAATGATTATCATTCCACACCCTGTCCAAGATTCCTCCGACTGTATTAGCAACATTACCAATCACAATGTCACGCTGTGTGTTGATGTCCAATCAGCTCATTTGAATAGCATCAAGATGTGTTGATCCCAGATGCTGAGAGGGGAAAGTTTAGTGAAGTGCCGGGGTCAAAAAGTGTACTGAAATCTAAACTTTCAGATTTGGAAGTTTAGATTTGTTGTTTCATAATCAAAAGCAGGTGGTTATTTGCTAAATTAAACAACAGTATTTACAGAACTTCCTTTGTTTACGTAAAGCAAACTCATCCTCTGTGGGTGAATACCGGACTTGAATTCAACAGGTGGCCAGAGATACAGTACAACTCCAACCCGATTTAATATGCCCGGAAAACAGAATGAACAAATCACACAGTTTAGGTGTGAAATAAAACTAAATAACATACTCGTAACTTAGAAAAGCTTTCTTTTATAAGTAAGAAAATATCTGATTAAATAATAAACAAACGTAATCTGACCAAGCATTCAATGGCAACTTTTCAATGTATCCTCATGCAACGGTTTGTATGATATCTTACAAAGAGTTAGTACTCATTCTTTGTGCGTTCTTTTACGAATGTCCAGCAACACGTGTCAATCACATACATACAGTCTTTTCAAAATAAACTTCAGTCTTCCCAGGAAACTACTTAGTTAGGTTTAGGAAAAGATCGTGGTTTGGGTTAAAATAACTATGGAAGTGGCGTAACTTAATTATGGAAGTTACGTGACAAATAAATCCACGTTGACGTCTGGTTTCACACAGGACATGAACACGGGTCTCCTGGATGAATGTCCAGTATTAGACAGGAAGGCAAAAAACAAAACAGACAAAGCGGATGTGGCCTCACCGACATGGTAGGTAATCAGTTATTAATCAAAGAACATATACACATCAGAAGCATTAACGTGCTGCATAAACGTCTGTCAGTCACCAACACTTACATGATGCCTTTATAGACATCAAAACATAAAAAAATTATAATTTTGCAAAGGCATAGTCGTATATGTTATTACAATTCTCTGCTCTCTCTTAGGGCCTTGGTTAGCATTAGCATTCTCATGTGCTGACATGCCAGCCGGGCTGCTGCTTGGCAGGCTGACCCACTAACCCAGACCCGCCCTCGGCTCAACTCTAAGCTACTGGTGAGATTTACTGCTGCCAGAAACTGGCCAGAGCTCTGAGTTTAGAGAAGGAATCACAACTCCCTGGTCAGTAGAAACACGCATCGGAGTTACGGCCAAAAGATAAGTATCTGATTTTTTATTGATTTATTTTTTTTACATACATGTTCACATTGATGTTTTAAGAGGATTTGAATGCCCTGGGGTCATTGCATATTCAAAGACTTTAAATTCAGAAAAGAAAACCACAAAAACTTCAGTTGGGTGTTTCTGGAAAAGCAGCAGTACACATTCCAGACATAATGTATGGACGCTTGAATATCCATCCGAATGTAAAGGATACCAGGAGCAGAAGAATGCTGCCATGTGTCTTTCTATTTACTTTTGACCTTATCTGTCATGCCAACATCTTAATTCACTTCTGCACAGCAGGTGAAGCTGTTTTTACTGCATGATACTACACAGATTCCCTGGAGATCTGCTCCAGTATCACTTTTTCATCTGAAGTGAGAAAAACTGACTTAAGGATTTAGTCTTAATGCACAATTACTTGGTTGTCATGCAGACTAAATGTGCATCTGCAGCAGAGGAATGCAAAAAGCTACAGCGAAAGTCTTCTGGCAAGCTACGATAATTTGGTATCACAAGAGTGGTATTTAACTTCACGGGGGGAGAGAAGTGAATATTCAAAATCTGTGAAATTGAGGAAGTAACTATGATTTATTGTGACAAAGGCTGAGGCTGAGCCATCACTGAGGAATGTGAGTTCAGTGTCAAAAACATCTCCAAGTGTGAAGGCAGAGATTGGGCTGTAAATGATCTGGTATCTGTGCTGTAGGGTTCACAGAGGGACAGGAGGTTAATCCAGATGATGGAGTTGTAAAGATCGCTGTCCAAACATTGGACTCTCCGGGTATCTCTGCCCACATACTTTTTGCCTCTCTGAAACTCTGCAGCTACAATATGACTTTTTCATTTTATGTTTAAATCAACTATGGCTGTCCTCGACCAAAGAAGTTCCTCTTCTTCACTCATAAGATCTTGTGAACTAATCGATTAATCCATTTAATTCTCAACAAAGAATCACACAAAAGCCCCACTTTAAATCTTGTGGTTACCAAAGATGTGCTCATAAGTTTCCTGGAAATAAGCATAAAAAATGACTAATCAACTAAAGACATATTAGTCGACTTAGGGGCAGCCCTAAAATCAAGTAGGGTTATCTAAATTGCAGATTGAGATTTAAAATCTCTTTTCCGAGGGATTCTTGACCAGGATGGCAGCATAAACGTTTCTAGATGAGGGTCCAAAAACTTTAAAAGCACTTTCACCAAAAACGGTGCGGGTTCAAAGAATGAAGTACATAATTTGTCGGTAAGATCAAAGGTTGCAACTATGGGTTTGATGACATGGCCAAAATCTTCTATCACGATATAGGTCATTTCATATATCTCGATAACAATATAAATCATGATATAGCATATTTTCTGGTAATTCAATAAATAGTCTATATGAAATAACCACATGGTAAAGCCCATTTTTGTATACTCCTGTGTGAATTAAATACTTGATAAATGAAAAGTACCAAGTATTTTCTCAACTTAAGAACTTCAGTGCAAAATGAACATAACAGTTTTAAGTGAAATTATAGGGAAAAAGGAAATAAATACAGGCCGAGTTTTAATCACGATAGAAACAATATAGAAAAACATATACGATAGACATTTTTATATAATTTCGACGATATATATATATATCGTCATATTGCCCAACCCTAGTTGCAACTACTGATAGTTTTAGGCGTCAGTAGAGAACAGAGATAATATGGCCATATAATAAAGAGAAATATACCAATGAATTCTACGGTTGTATAAGGTAGACAAACCAACTTTCTCAAACAAACTGCAAAGTGGAATCTCGAATCAGAGACAAATAGTAACACAGCATGACATACTGAATCCAACATTTTCAAAGATTAACTTGTATGCATATATCAAATATCATCATTATCAATTGCTGATAAAAGTGTTGCTTGAATTAATTTGTTTTCCTTGCAGCAAAACAAAAACAGCATTTGTTTCTATAATAGAGACCCAATTTCACCCAGAGGTTCTTCGTAAGACACTCAATATAATGTTTAAAAGATAGATTGTCTTCTTAAAGCAAGCGGCAAGCTTCGGTGCTGGGAAATGAAACCAACACGAAAGTGCCAAAAACTGCAGTTCTTCAAATGTCCACTTGAGGCTGGCTCCATGCACGAGTCAGTCCCCATAAAAATGCCCAACGATAAAGCAGAAATAAACATGTTTACAGCCAGGTACAACAAAACGTTTTTTTGTCTCTGTAGCTAATTTCCCTGCTCATGGCAATTGTACTGGGGTTGAATTTGTATATAGCTTACCCATTCAAATTATACCAAGGCTCAAAGTTAGTTAAAATAACAATCTGATTTACACCATTTGACTCAAATCTGTGGATAATCACAGTTTATTGGCACATAAGGGAGCGTGAACCTCTATCTGTTGCCCAAACCGATGACTAAACATATCTAAACAGATCTTAGGAGGCTAAATATTTTTGCTAGGTTCCCTCTTTTCTTGCCTCCTGCCTGCTCTTCTCACTAAGGCTACCCTTGACATTTCAGGGGAGGTTGTGAAGTTTTTCATGGACTCCAGGGAAAGAGCCACACAGCATAAGACAGGAGGGCTTCTCCAAGGTGAGGGATGTAATGTGTTTTCCAGAAGTGATGGACTTTAAACTGTAAAACAGAGATGCTGACATGCATAAGAAGCAGGCCTCTGCAAAGTAAATAAAGTATCTAACTAACTTAGTTTCTTCTTTTATCAGCAGCATTACAGTGGCATTGTATCAGTACTGTCTTTGATCTTTACTGCTTTGTATTTTTGGTTTTCTTACTTATACCATAATCCGTTTTAGCTGCTGCAGTGACCCAGTTTTCCCTCAGAGATCATTAAAGTTTTGTTGAGACTGAACTTATCTGCAGATCTGGATGAAATAATACAGTATATTTCCCAGTTTTTTAGTGTAATTTCAAGCCAATACGTCAACTGTTTCAAGTGCGTTCTGATTCCTTTACTGGACATTCACTCTAAAATAACATTTATAATGTTTGAATCCAGTTGTAGTACATTTACGATCTTGACAGTCTTACAAAAGGCACATTTTCATTTTCAAAAGAGGATTTTCTGCAGCATTTTCTGCAAAATCTAGAGATGTGGTGTGCAGAGATTTTAACTTCTGCATCAGAGATCTGTCCTGCAATCCAACAGCAGTGTATGGAGGACATTCTTCAGCTGTTTGAGAGTGAACACACAACACTTTTTTATTGATGTTGAGTCCTGTAATAAACCTAAGTGGTGTCAAACCACGGTTTATACCACACTTGCACAGCCAGCAGATTGGTCAGTGTCGTCCACTCTTAACAGCAACTTTGGACCGAACTTGCTGCTTCTCAAAACACCCAAATAAAAACAAACTGTGAAACATGCAATTATAGTTTACAAGTGTGTCCAGATTCAGCACAGCTGCCCCACCAGGCAAAGATTATTATGTGACTAGAGAATATGTACAGCATTAATGTTTCCCACAAAGTAGTACCACACTCAGCAGAGCAAGGAATGAGGAGTGACGACAGCATACCCTACTAGAGGAACATAAATTTGTCAAACTTGTCACATCCAACGGCTAATAGAGGACTATTTATCTGTTCCCTCTTTTGCCTTTACTGCGAACTGGCTGCGTAAAATTTGGTCATTAATGCAATATGATTTGCGATATTAGAAGGAATGATCATTTTTACAGCATTATTCTCATTTTCATAGAAATATATAAATGATTATGGCATGGTTTTTGCAGGGATCTGTACCAAACAAAGATGTTTTCTTAAGTCTGTAGAATACGACGACATCTCCGTAGCGCGACAACATTTATTTGAAATGGTATTTTGACACGCATTTCCCCTTTAACAGATATTGTGCATCCTGCAATTTGAAAATAACAGATATAATTTTGATTAATAGTGCAGCCCCACTCCACGCCTAATGCAATTTAGCACAAACATCCCCTTTGACTCAAGGACGAACTGATTAGATTTTGGTGGTCAATGGTCACTGTGACCTCACAAAACACGTTTTTGTCCATAACTTAAGAATTCATATGCTGACAATTTCACACAAATGTCTAACAGGATAAAATGATGAAGTGATGACATTTTGGACGGACATGGATGTAAACGGCAACTTCACTGGTTGGCGGAGGCATACAACCGCAAGGCGGTAATTCTAGTTACATAAGCTTTAAAATGGTTCAAATTACTCCGGATTAGATTGCCAATATTAGCAAAAGTAGTGGCAAATACACTGTGACCACTAATTTGATGGAAGTACAGATGAGATTTTACTCTGAGATTTTATTTTAATAGATTTCTTGTTGCCAGTTGGTCAAGCGTACAATAAAGCCCTGCCCTGAGAAGCTGTTATCCCACTAAAGACACTTTGGTTTTCGGAGTTTTAATGACTTTTCCGTCCTCCTAAGAAGAAAAAAACTGGAGGAAACAACCTTTTTTTGAAGGTTTATGGCAGAAATTAAACAGAATTTGGGCACAGATTATAAGATTTGGCAGCTTCAATCTGAAATGATCAGCTATATCAGCTTTCAAAATGGGTTGAATTACTCAGCCTGGCCTGAATATACAACTTTCCTGGTACTCGTTTCGATTTAGTTTCATTATCATAGTTTGGGAGTTGGAAAAAGAGTAGAGCGAGCACATAAATCCTATTGGCTGGTGGCAGAAAGGGCCTTGCTGACTGAGTTTTGCCACTATTTCAGCTTCCATTTATAGTGTGGCAGCACTTCCTGCTATTGTGTGCCAGGAAAACTCAGGCCCTCCTGGCTGCTCTCTAATGTCCTGCCTCTCTTATCCAGCCTGAAACTCTCCACAGACGTAGAGGAATCACACAGACCAACACAACCACACACGCACACACACTGAGCTGTCTTGGTAGAGTGCCTCTTACCACTAACCAGATTAGTGAAAAGGGCTCTTGCTTGGGTGCAGCTAACACAGTGTTTTCTCAAGTTGATAAAAACTGATGAACTACTCAAAATCAACCCAGCGACCAGAGGTCCTCGACCAGGAAAGGTTCTGGATCACCAAAGGCACTTGAGACTATAATTTGGGATTGGAAAATTTTTCAACTGGGAAAACTCCTGGCTCTGGATATCACAAAGAGGCGGCGCTGTCGGACACACTACGGAGGAAGCATTTCATTGCTGCACCTCATCAACGAGCTGCACCGAGTGTGCAGGATTACAGATTTAGACTCCAGACTTCACTCCTTTTCAGCTTCATTCACGTCTCATCCATCTGTGAAAATGGCAGCACAGACTCCTTTTGTCTCGGACGCCAAAGTTCTGGAGTTGGGAAAGGCATCAGGACACTGTAAATCATCTCTGGGGCTGAGTGTCAGCCAGAGTATATCCTCAATTACTTGACCACATCTCTGCGGATCACAGTTGTGGTCGACCTCTAACTGTACATGTCTTTTAACATCTCTTGAGTGGAAGGTTGGGCCTCTTAGCTTGAAAGCGTGTTTTTGGAGATGATCTAATTACTTTCTCAGACAGCTGATACAGACCGAAGAGTGATGAGCCACAGCGGCTGAGTTGACCATGAAGAGAGTTTGTTGGTGTTGCTCGACACTTAACTCCTAATCTAAGAGGCAAGACAAGTACAGCTTAAACAAACAGTTGATTAATTAATTAGTGCAGTGTTTCCCAAACTTTTTATCTAGGGACCCACTTTATTTTAAAATGGCAAACCTTCGCAACCCAATTCACAACAGGGCTTATCTGTAAATCATGAGAAGAGACAATTTGTGCGTAAATGAACGTTTCTGACCATTTTTACTGCCATTTCCGCATCACTTTATATTATCTCGAATAGGTGAAGAAGCCATTTCGAAGAGAACTTATAAATACTGTAAGTATAGTGTACGTGTATAACTGTGGAGTCAGTGCCAGTAAAGTACATGTATGTTTAAAACGGCTTACACGCAAGCCCAGCTGTGTAGCATCTGTGGCCTTTTCAGTTACATTTCGGGAAACCAATGAGACACCAACGCAGCAAAACATCTTTACTATGGTATGAAAAAGCCACAAAATGCTGGAATGCAAAGTATGACCAGCAATTTGGTTTCTCCCAATTCAAAACCAACAGAATCTGCCTCAAAAAATGCAAAAAAAAAATGTATAAAGGAATACTTAAAGTCAGTGTTAGACTGAGGGACATCCCAAAACGTTATGTTTAAAAGGTCAAACAAAGCAAAGTACAACCTTTCAGTTATTCCAGGCAGCCAACTCATGTCGAGTATTATAGTATGTGAATAGAGAGGTGAACTCCCGACCCTTCCGGTGGACCGCCATGGGATCTTATTTTGGAAAAAAAATATGAACGGCAGTCAACAGAGAGAGATACATTTTCTTTTGATCGTGTTTGAATTGCACCATGAGTCACACATGTGTTTTTTGGCAATTTAAAACACAGCGCGATTCAAACGGGTCAAAAAAATATTTGACTACGGTTAATATTTTTTCCGAAATAAGGATGGGACCTTATTTCTATGTTGTCCACCGGAAGGGAAGAGACTTCGCCACCCTAAAGCTATTTACAAAGTTCATATTTTGCACACCAAGCACATCAAGATAAGTCATCAATATTGGAGAACATTGGAATTAACATCTCTACCGAAACCCCAGTACATACAAAGACGGACGCCAACTATATGGATGGCAGCACCAACCACATTATGACCATTCCTTGGTTGGCAATCCAGACCACAAAGACTATATACAGTACAGCACTATAATATGAGAGTCAAGTCACCATGTTGTCATTCCTCAACAGAACACCTCCAACAATAGCAATATAATCTTAAGAGTATTAAACTTAGAAAAAGTCATGGTAATCTTTTATAAAAAAAATAATGTTTAGCAGTGATAAGCAACAGAAAACCATCAGTACATTGATATACAGTAAACAAACAATAAGTGCAGCACAGTGAACCAGCATAAAATGTAAAACAGCAGATCAGATGCAATATTTACATATTTCTCTAATGCTTTATTGAATGTGAATTGCCGAAAACAATTAGCTTATGTGTCAATAACTATGTTGAGTTCCCCAATAAGCCAATACTTAAGTAAATTGGCCACATGCCAGCATCCCCAAGGCCACTTTACTGTACAATGGTGACCTCTACTAGACACCTTGTTTGTATTTAGCTTGTAGAAATGTTCCAAAACAACAACAGCAACAACAATCATCTCCATAACTGAGTCAACCCATAACATATCACTAGCCAACATCATGAAAACATCTCAAAGCAGAGGCCTCCCAACCAACAAACATGAGGAAATGAGCTGAACCACATCAAGACAAAACACAGCTCAAAGCTCATATCAATGCTAAAATTGCACACAGGTAGAGGACTAGCAGAATAACAGCAGACAATAGTGTTCAACAAGCCCATAAGCACATTTAATGGAGGCTAATTAAGCTTCAGCAGCCTCATTAGTAAAGCCAAGCACCTTGATGAAGTGAAGCTCTGAAGCATTTCCACCAGAGTGTAATTCCTTTAGGAAGAGAGAATATAGTACTGAGCTGCCAACATGGCCAGCGGAAACTGTACTGTGTATGCAGCTAGCTTACCTTGATGAAGGGAAGCACTTAGCATTTCAACCAGAGTGTAATTCCTTCAGGAAGAGAAAATATAGTGACATTTCATACAGTCCCTCATTGGAAAGGTGCGTTGGATTTATGTTGCAGGTAGTCCAGTATGTCATGTGTGGGTGGGTGGAGCAGCCAACTCAAGTTGTTTCTGCCTGACCCACCTGGCTGCAGGAGAGTCTTCAGTTCATTGCTTTTAAGAAAGATAGAAAAGCAGTGAGCTGACATGAATAAAGGGAAGCTATAAATGAACCAACTTTTTTCTTAATTTAATTAAAAAAAGGGAGGCAGTCATCCACCCTAATAAAACACAATACAAGATATGTGCAGGCATAAAACACAGTAAATCACTTTTTAATGATACAGCACAATTTCAGAATTTATTGCACATTATTTTGCAGACCCCCTGACACGGACTACACTTTGACAATCACTGGCCTAATGAACACAAGAAGTAAACAACAGAAAAACACAAACAAGATATAGGTTATTAAGAAAATTTGGTGTCACACAATGTTATACAGTACATTACCAGTTTTTACATCATCTTGAGGCATTTTTACATTTATAGATTTTGTTCTTTATACCCACTCTGAGGGTGTAAACATTGGCATATAACGTCTGCACAGTTAGGACTTGCAGCTGTTTGATAAGGCAAAGTCAGTCACCTGACCTCAGTTGGGCAGGTGTTTCACTTCTTCAAAACCAGACTGAAGAAAAAAAAGTCTATTATAGTGTTGATGTCTGATGTCAATGGATGATAGACCTATTCCGCATCATATTATAGTTATCTTAACATGTCAAATTACTTTTTGTCACCTTAAAATTGGAGGACTGTTAATTAAAAAGGTTAAAATTCCCAAACTGTTTAACCTCTGCTTGTGTTTCATACATTAAAAAAACATTTATTTCTGCTGCAGAGTTCCCAGAAGACGGGAGGACAGAGTTTGAGAGACACCAGCGATGACTGCTTTGGATGGACAGAGCCTGTTAATACTCAACGCTTATTGTCCCTGTTACACTCGTGCCAATAAAGCATATTAAATTGAATTAAATTGAATTGTCTGTTACCTTTGCAGCCTGTATTGGCTGGGCTGTGACGTGGAAATATTGTTTGCCCTTCAAGACTTTCACGAGACATATATTGAATGAAATCCCTTCCTATTCCTGCCTTTTATAGACAGTAAAATTTACCAAGGTTGATTTGATGGAAAACGGTGAAGCAGGGTCCAGGTTGGAAATGGATGGAGACAGACGTCTTGATGAATAAAGGTCATGCTCACTAAGCAAAATCCCTTTTGGATCAATGAAGATTATGGCTTGAAAACGGTTCATTCAGCTCCTTGTTCTGCAAAACTTGAAGCAGAAATGCTGACACCGGCATCCTCTCTCTCCAACTTTGATTACTTGAATATCTTCATGTCTCTGATGAATTATGTTGTTTTTGCCAGCAGAAGAAGCTTTCCATACTTATAGCCAGAGAGGACTTTTGAGGACCAGTAAACCCATCACGATCCATCATATATACTCTACCCCTCACTCAAGATAATGGCACGAAGAGCAGGAATTTACTGCTATCTAATAACCTCGGAGCCACCTCCGTTTGCTAAGTCGTAAAAAACCTAAATGTAGACCATCCTGACTGTGGGACAGATGGAAATCCAGGCCCGTGTGGGTTTCTGCATCTTAAGGCATCCGTCGGATCAGATAATGTGTTTGCTGACACTGTTCAGCAAAGACAGGAACCATGTGAGTCCTTTGAACCGTCTCATAAAAATACCTGAACGGAATCCAAGATCGACTTGTTAGAGTGCTTGGTACAAAAAAAAGCATTAATAGATCCCATAATTGTTGCTATATGTGTAGGCTGCATGGCTTTCTGTCTCATTCAGAACTCTTTTGACAGTCCACACCTCGCTGCCAAATCTCTATAAATCTATTTTCCAAATGGCTCAGAAGGCCGAGTCTCCGCCTCACCTCGCCATCCCTGAAGACGGTCTTTAAGTATCAGCGTACATTTTATATCTCAAAGAGCTGAAATCAAATAAGAGGAAGATGCAGTGTCCAAAGAAAGCAGATTGTGAGGATGGAATACGAACCAGGTGCAGAGTTTGGAGGGTCTTCACAAGACTCTCACCACTGAATTTAATCGCCTGGAAATATTCAGGCAAAGCCTTCTTAGCTGACCCGCTGAACTCTCAGACGCTGCCTCTTACTTTCTACTCTCAGAGCACTTATGAGCCAATTTGACATACATTTTGTACAGTAGGATATAATTATATGCATTATGGCTGCATATTTGTGCACGTAAAATCAATCACCGAACACATATGTTGAGGTGGAGCTGGAAATTACCTTCAGCTTTTCACACATGCACAGTGCATTTCCAGGCCAATATGCAATTTTTCAATTCTCAAAATTCCTAATGTTTTGATTTATTATCGTTGTTGTAGCACGCCTGCCTCTGTCAGGACTGTTAGGAGTCAAACCTGTAAGCTAATTTAACTTTTTCCAACCATTTCAGTGAGGACGTTTTTTAGTGCCTCAAGGGTCGGGCTGATCAGCTGCAGTACATTACTACTGTAAGCAGAGGTAACACATGTTTTACTTGCCCATAAACAAGTTTTACTAACAAGTAGAGATGCACCGCTCTGACTTTTTCAGTCTGCGTGCCGTTGCCAAAACCTGGGCTTTAGGTATCGGCAGATACCAAGTAATGATCCGATACCAGTGTTTAAAGGAATAGTTTGGGTGGGGTTGTATGAGGTGCTTGTCCATAGTATATGTATTACCGTCAGTAGATGACGGTCACCAGAGAAAAGAGTACGGGAACAAAGCAATGTATTGCTGTGGTCAGGGCCAACAACAAAACGTATTTTCGACACCTAAATGAAAGCCCACTTAAAAAAAAAATCAATATTAGTTTAATTGTACGCTATCTTTAGAATATTTTTGCCGCTTTACCTCGCCATCAGAAAGCTCTTTCCAACGTGGAACTGAAGCCATTGTATCCATCTATGCTCTCACCAAAGCCACCAGACTCCATTGAAAAAACTTGCACACTATATGTACAGAATAACACAAACAAACTAACCGATCGAGGCAGCGGTAGACCAACAGCTCCTGTGTTCTGAGAGGTAAAATTACTGCTTTTTTCAATGGAGTCTGGTTGCTTGGGCGAGAGATAACGGCTTCAGTTCCCCGGCAGAAACATAACCTGTATAGCTGTCTTACGGCAAGGTAAACTGTTAAATATAACATACACTTAAACTGATATAGATTTTTTTACGCCTAATTATCAGACGTAAACCTAAAATTGAATTGAATAGATCGGCCTTATTATCACGATATCACGGTCAGTATCGGCCCGATATCTATATCAGTATCGGATCGGTGCATCCCTTCTAACAAGTACGGAACTGTCAAATACGAATGAAAAATAAAAACAACAAAAGTGAAAACAATAATTTTATACAAAATACAGTCCCTTTTTATTTGTACTCCTGCAGAACATGTTTTCTATATACACGTACCAGTTTGAGGTTAGGATAGTACAGTATATCTATAGGTTGTGCATATACAGTATACCTCTATGCCTCACCTGCCAACAGAGCCTGACGTGAGACGTTGGCCAGCAGGTTTGTAAACTCTGATTACAGCGCTGTATCACGCCGTACTGTATCCTGATTTTGTTTACAGCTCATCTGAATGACTGTGATGACTCTCGAACTGCGGACGTATCCTTTGATTATAACATTACTCCTGAGGTACGACTTTTTGATTTACGGTTTGCTGAACTTTAGCGGATGAAAAGTATCCAGTTGCAGGACTTACAAGAGACTGATACCTTCTGTCAAACTGTAAAACCGTGTATTATGGAGCCGTGGAGGGAGAGAAAGCGAGAGGCAGAGAGGGGAGGCTTTTATTCTGGATGTCATTTTATAGATCTTTCCAAAAGCTTCCCCGCTCTAGGAGTTTAGAAGGAGTGAGCTTTCCCAGCTGGAGATATAAAGGGCTCAATCCAGCAGGACCTGCAGTAATTGAGCTAAAGCTGTTGTGGCAAACTGTGTGGGCTCGGAGTCGATGCTCAGCAGAGGTGAGCGTATCAGCAGAAAACCTGGGTGGTACACAAAGAGGAAAGAGGAGTGCTTGTTTAGCATGAATTCCATTAGTTATTGACTCTTCCCTCTCTTTGACGTATCACATGCAGGATAGCATTATCATCCCATGCATAAATAAGAGAGCGAAAGCAAACCCCGAAGAGGCATCTGCTTACATTGGCAGCGGCTGCGAGACAGAGCGAGAGAGGTTCAGTGGCGGGTCAGCCACGATAGGAGCTTTTGAAAAAGCAGGCTGAACTTCAGCATCTGTCGAGAGCGGAGAATCTTTTCCCCCTTTTATGCATGATTTCATGGTGGCTGATGAGAAGGGAGAGCGATGTTTGGTTTTCTTTGATTGATCAACATGGAGAGGTGGTCTGGATTCAGTGTCCTAGACGCAGACACAATTGACCTCCACACAAACTCCCTTCAGCGTCGGGAAGCAGACAAAGACAACCCTATGTCTTATTCATCACACACTGTGAAGAAGAAGGGGATTTTTTATTTTCTTCTTTTTATTATAATTTTTTTATTTTTACTCTATTTTTTCCATCTTCCTTTTTCTTCTCTTTCTCTCGCTCTCCTTTACACATAAAAGGAAAAAGTATATATAGTAGGGCTGTCAAAGTTAACGCGATAATGACGTGTTAACGCAAATTAGTTTTATTGCCACTAATTTCTTTAACGCGTTAGCGCAACTTGCGATTTCTAGGTTGTAGCGGGCTCAGTTTGAAAGCTAAATAACACCCCAATGTTGTGGAGGAAAAACTGGCGCTGCCATTTTCAAAAGGGTCCCTTGACCTCTTTTTTTTTGTCCAGTTCTGCCAGAAAACATCCTCCAGACAAAATGCACCACCCAAAACAACTCCTTGCACTAATCTATAGGGACACTTATTGGAAATCAGGGTGCTTTCCCTCCGCAACTTGGATGGAAATTACAATTAAGTCATTTTTTTGGCATTTTAACGGCCGAATGACATCAACAGTGACCAAGGAAAACATTCAAACTTGAGAGAAGTTATGGTTTATTATTGTAACCTTCTGCGTCTCGAACGGGCAATTATAAATTGGAGTTGGATGAAACGGAGCGTCTAATAAAAACTGAACTAAAAACCACAAGAGAACAAAAGATGTCTTAAAGTCAAATGGCAGGCCGAACCTCTGGCCCGACGTTGTTGAAAGTGTGTGGGAGAAGACAGCGGAGTATCACCGGGTGTTGAGGTTTTTAACCCCGGAGGAAAGTTTTCGTGTTGCGTGGGAATGCCATCTTTAAAGCTCATTATAATCATGGTCTACTGGTCAGAGAGATCAATCAGTGCAGGTTTAACTCCCAGCAGGCAGTGCGCTAAAATTCCCAGACACACAGATACAGATACTGTCTAAAATGTCGATGAAGGGGTTAATGGTGGAAAGGAGTGGTTTCCATTTCTGGAGATCCTGGTTCGTCTGATCAAAAACAATGTTTCAGGAGACGCTGGGAAAGAACCGTGATCCAACCTGATCCTCGCCGTCTTGTTTCTGGATTCAAGAGTGACTTCATAACCCGAACCAGACAGAGCAGACAGGCTGCCCTTTATGAGCACCATCACGGAAGACGTCTGGAAAACAAAAACCCTCCACGCCGACGTGTGAAAGTAACTCTGGCCGCGGTGTCTCAGTGCTTCCCCCTCGCTCTGGTCCTAATTTGAGGAAAATGGCTAAATCAATTGAGCTCTAATTCAATTGGCAAGTGAAAAACAAATGTTAGTGGCTAAATAAATGCTGACGTTGATGACTGTGATTCAGAGGTGAACCAAAGGCCTCAGCTTGACATGACACAGACGCTGCTGCGTTGACAGATTAGTGATACCGATCGAAATGTTGCTGTGATGATATCAGGATCTATTTGTTGTTTCCAAACAAAAAACACATGTGGGTTCTGTGCACAAAAGCAAATATTTATCCAGCAGTTTTAATTAGTGCAGCAATTTCTCTATGAAATTAAGCATCTCCGTCATAACTCTAATGCAGAAAAATCCACAAAATGCGAATAAAAATAGCAACAATGTGGAAGCAATTTATGCTAATTAGGCTTTTTATTTATGGTCCAATAATTGGGCGCATTTGAATTGTTGATGATGTTTTTTCTCCTTATTTTCCTCCGCCTGTGTTCCCCCATCGCTCCCTCTCTCCGGGAAGATCAAAGCTTGTGCACTTGAATAGATGTTAATGGTGCATGGCTGTCGTCTCAGTCCTGAGTGGTTGAGATCTCTCCAGCGAAAGAAAAACAGCCAATTTGGGGTCTACGTGGACACAATTAGCACAATTTATGTGCTCCTTTCACGACGGCGCTGCCGTTTAACCTGTGAGGGGGGGCTCTGCATTCATTTCGTCACTATGATTTTCATAACCTTTAACTCCTTTTTGCCTTTTCACTGCATCCGAGTGCTATAGATCAGCAGAAGAAGCACTTGATTTGAAAGTGAAGCTAAATCAAAACTGTATGATTCGGTAGCGCTGCTGCTACTGCTGCCATGAAGTGATGAGCTGTGCGATAAATGTTGGCACGCAGAACTTGTAGCTGTCGTTTTGTGTAACACAACAGCAATCACATGCAACTCATCCTTCAAAGTGTCCCACTGGTCAGCCCACCCACAGAAATGTTCCGCCAAAAACAAGGAAGCAAATCATCTTTCTTTTTCTTTTTTTTGTTAGTTGCTTTGCACGGCTGCAGCCTGAGGCATCGCTTTTACAGTGCCTCTCTCCCTGCTGAATTTGAATGAGCCAAAATGGTGACTGAGCGGGAGGAAACAAGGTGCATTATGTAGGTGGGAGGTAACCGTGCCATTGAGAGACAATTAGCATGAAGCCCAGACCTTTGGAAATAGCGCGGAGGCTGCCGAGAGCGGGCCTGACAGAATGAAAAGATTAAGACTTGAGAAAAGATAGCAGGGCATGGGAAAATCCAAAGGGAACCGGGCGACTGAAGTAGCCAATGAGCAAAGGAGGGACAATGAGGTTTTTTCTTTCTTTCTCTTGTGAAAATTAATGTGCTCCTATTAGCTGCCAAGTGTGCACGCATTCCTCCATACCTAAAAAGTGCCATTACTTTGTGTGTGACTTTTGTTTCCCACTGCGTATACACGCGAGGCTGTCAGGAGGGTGAAAGACGAGCAAAGTGGAGCCTATTGCAAACTATTCAGCTACTAAATTCCACCAGGTGTTATAGCAAAAAAAAAAACGGGGATCTGTTATGGGGTTAAATGGTTGTCATGTGCCAATGAGAAGCCCATATTGTGCTAATGGTTTTAATGAGCCGTCCTTTCAGATGTCGGAATTCCAAGTTTGGTGGGGCAGATACATTCAATCTGTGTCGTATAATAAACGGGCGCGGCTCCTTCGAAAATGCTGCCAACTCCCGAGCCACCCAGCGCTGCCAATTTTAAATTTAGGAAACAGATTATCCACGCTGGTGTTGTGGATTGTGACATTTAGCTTTTGCCATTTCCTACAGGCATCATAACTAATAACCATCCGGCGTTACAGGCTGGAAACCAGCACATGAGGAGCAGCAAAAGGGGTCAAAAGGAGCAGCTGTTTTTGTGTACAGTATTAGAGCTGCATACACCTGTGTGTGTATGCGAGAGTTTATGTACGTGATTCACACACATTCACACTCTTGCAGGCGGAAACACTGGGGTTTCATAAACATCAAAACAGGCAGGCTATGGAGAAATATGTGGTAATTACATACAGTGTTGAGCAGCTGTTTCTGTGTTTCATAATACGCCGTCGCTGAGAGAAGACATCGGCGTTACATTAGAGCGGCTCGTTGGGCCCGGGCTGCAAAATAACTGGGATAAGATAAAGTATGCTTAAACAGTTACAGAATGTGAAGCTTTGTCTGGTGTCTTCAGAAAGAGGTGGATGTTTTGTTTCTGTACAATGTATCTCAGTTTGAACTGCAAAATCCTGAAACAAGATATTTGAGTTTCATCTCACTTTGATTTCAGGCTGGTTTGCAAAGGGGTCATTCAATGACCGAAAAGTTGCAGAGTAGATTCTTTTGTTCTTGTGTGTTCTTCATTTTCCACAGCAATGGCTCTCAGTTCTTTTGCTTGAGACACTGTTATGACAATCTAAGTTCCCCGTTAATAAAATAACTTTGTTTTACCAAGTCCAACTGGTTTTATGTTGCTTCCCCTTCCCCTAGCGAGTTAGGTCGTAACGACACCTTAGGGTGGTTTGGAGGCCTTAAGGGAGAAAAATGTGCAGATTAGAGAAAAGTCTGATTATGTACACAATATCACACAGCACAATATTGTTCTAACTCACTTTCTAACCTTGAAGGTTCATCTTGTGACCTTGTTGCCACCAGGAAAGTCCATCAGAGCTGAGATCAAGCACAAACAAAATACAACTTTACTTGGCTCTGGGTGCATATTAAACCTCAGGATTTTGAGTCTACAGCCGGACGCTGACGGCTCTTTGGTGCAGTGGTGCTTTGAGGTTAAATGCTTAAAAGTACAGCTGAAGCTGATGGGACTGTCATAAGATTTGCAGGTATTTCATCATTAACCAAGAACAAAACAAAAACAAAGACCTGATGATGGCGCTAGATGAAAAGTCAGAGGATCACCAAAGTCATTGCAATCCATCTTGTGAGGTACATGAATGTCTGTACATGTGATGTGATGGCAGTCCCTCTGATAGTTGTCCAGACATTTCACTCAAATGTCAACCTCATGATGCTGTTAAAGGAAAAGTCCAAGGATCCCCCCACTAAGGACCATGAACGTCTCATTTCATGGAAATCCATCCAATATTATTTTTCAGTTATTGCAGTCTGGACCACGCCGCTACCATGGTTAAAAGTTCACAATACAAAGAGCAATAGCTGACCTTGTTTGCTATTTGCCATTATAAATGCTATCTAGGGGGAAAATCCTGGGCAGAAGATTATTTTTTGGCTGATGACACTGACATATCCAGCTATACTAATACGTTAATGCACATGTCCGCCATGGACTGTATATAAAGATGGACGACAAGACAGCTCCCCAAAAGTGAAGCCAAAACATCTGGATCGCCCCCTGGTGGCTGGCTGCAGTATAGGTCATAAATCTCCTCAATGTTAGTGGATGGGACATGGGCCAAACTAAAAAGTGAAAGTACACAGCAAATAAATGTTTCCCAAAGATGATTTCTGTCATTTTAGGTAGTTCTTATCACGCTGATGTATGTTCTAGTGTTAATTTTTCTGATAAGTTTGCTTTTGATTAGTTATTTCACATGTAATGATTGACAGCTGTGATTGACAGCTATGATTGACAGCTGCTCTGGGGTGAAGTAGTCGCAGCTGGAGGCTCTGAATTGCACGAGAGAGGAGATGTAACTTTCATTTTCCATAACTGCCACAAGTCTGTGTAATAGAATATGTGTCAATTTGATCATGAATGTAGTTTTAGATATTAAGAGATATTATGGTTAATTGTTGTGTTTTTATAGCCACCAGCTACTGTAGTGCTAACGTATCTTGGCTTCACCTCTGTACAGTCGGAGGAAGTGAAGATGCGTCATCCATCCTGTCTATGATTTCTGCCAACAGTAGAAGGTAATGCATTATGAGGGCAGCAATCTGCAAATAAGAATCAATAATGTGAGAATGTAGCTACAAGCCTTTGTTAACAATGCAGCGTTCAAAACATTCAAAACCATAAAAAAAGCAGTTGTAAATGTTTTATCAGGTATACATGCAAGGTCTTTGTTCAAACTGAAAAATACACACAGTGTGGTTTAGTGAGAAAGTTGTTTGTTTACAGTGAAAGCTCCACTGGGTACCTTTAACAAGGTTCTCTTTGCTTCCGCTGCTTATTTCAGCGCTGTGATCCTCTCAGTTCCAATTCATCTTTAATGTCCCTGCGGGGAAATTCTCCTTGTAGCCAGGCGCATAAAAGCATATAACACAAAAACAAGGCGTAATGCACGACTCAAGAGACATAAATTTCCTCTGTTCATCATCCATAAAGCTGCGTTTAAGGTCCTTCTAACTACTACACATGTGCAAGAGAACTACAAATTGCTGTTTACAGTGTGTGTGACATGTCAGTTGAATTGTTTTGATTCTATCTAAATCTGAGGTGAGGTATCCCTGCGCTACATGTGCAGAAAAGAATAAACTTTTTTTTCTTCTGCTGCTGATGGTTTTCTGATTGTGGTTTGGCTCGAACAGCAACAGCCTCCCTCAGTTCATCTCAGATGTTTGTTATGCTGAAGTAAGATCTTGGCAGCGTGAAGCAGCATTGTTTTCAGCTCTCAGTCGTCTTCTCCCTAACTCAGCACAATAAAAGAAACGCTACTGTCCTGACCAACAATGTGGCACACACACGAGTCCACAATAAAGCCACAGAAATCCTCAGGAAATGTGGCGTATCCAAGGTAGAAACAAACTCACCTTTAATGTATAGTTAAACATGGAGGGTCATGTGGCGTTGATGCTATTTGGTGTCATTAAAAGTTACAGAATTGCAATATTGAAGCATTTAATTCCATTTCCTGAGTTAAAATAATCAAGATGTTGATGCAAGTTGCAGAAGTGCAATTAAATAATCCCCTTCCTCAATCAAAGGCCAATCTCGACTAATCATGATTACAATATCTAGCGCTGTAATCAGCTTTATGTAGCTTAAAGCCCTATATACATAATTGCTGCACTCGTAGTTTTCAAATGCAGTTTTATTTTCTCCGTTAAAGTGCAGCTGAGGCCTTCAGAGTGGCTGTTGCAGCGCAGCGGTGGCTGGATGAACAGTAAACATTTAGATAGCCAGTCCTCCCACTACACCAGGCACATTTGGCCACATGGAGACTTGTGAGTGTGTATTTTATATTCTGGTCTTGGGGTTTTGGCCCTGCCTGTGTGATTTGCTTGTTGACCATCATTTATGCAATGTTTTTGTGTATAAGCCGCGGATCATGAATGATTCATACCAGACCCCTCTTGAAGACGGTTGGATGGAGTTCTGGTCCAAACTGAACTGATTAAAGAACCAGAAGCCACAGAGTTTGAAGAGTCGATAAGAGCTGAAACCAAATGTCCACCCTCACGACTTGAGGATTTGGTGCAACTGCAACGTGTTCTCATCTCAACTTGTCACATACTGACAAGACCCCTTGGCTTAATGTTGTGAATTAAACAAAAACCTTTGCTTAGGTTTAGTTAACAAAACCGTTTAGTTAGGTTTAGGGAAAAAAAACATGGTTGGGCTTAAAACTACGTTTTTACAGTGAAAATGTGACTTGACGTTGTGAACATGCGACACAAACAATCACACGTTGTTAGTTGACTAACAATTTCTTTGGTCGAGGACAACCCTACACAGAACAGATAAAAATAAATTTAAAAAAAACTGCCAAAAGTTCTGAATTTGGATGGCACTTCAAACTTCACTTAAAGTCTGTAAGTGAGGGAAAATCTGGGCATTTAGTGGTTCTGTGTCTTGCTCAGGGGTATTTCCACAGGTGGTTACATATAGGAGAAAAAGAACTGTGATGAAACAGGAATGAGACTCAAATAGAGACTTGTGAGGTAGTGGTCGAGGGGCAAAAACAATGTTTTACTTGGTTAAAGAAATAAAAAAACGGGCAAGCAACCACACACCATAGAGAGTAAAAACAAGGCTGTGAATCTGAAGCAACCAGCAAAGGAGTGAGTGCTGAAGACTGGAGAGTTTATATACAGAAGCTGATGACAAATTTGGAGCAGGTGTGTAGACAGGTGAGCATTCAGGTGAGGAACTAGAGAGCACTGAGGACAACTGGTGGCCAGGTGAGGAACAGCAGGACCTAAAATGACAGGAGAGGTGCTACATGACAAAGAGAGTATGTGTGTAGTGTACAGTGGCTTTTTAGAGCTTTATTGGCTGAAACACAGCGTCGATGAAACCAGATCAGTAAAGTTTTGGGCCATAAAACCAACATAATGAGCTGATAGATGATAAAATGCTCCGTAGATCAGAGAGGAGAGTGTCATTTGATCTTGATGTGAACTATTGTTGGTGTAGATTTAAAGTTTTGTTGCAACAAAGTTGTAAAAAAGAAAACATGATTCAATGAAAACTTAAAGTTGATCCTGGGTTGGTTCGACCCCCCTAAAGGGTGGACTTCTGCGAACAGCGTGTCGTCAAATTCATCCCACAAGTCGTTGTAAACAATACCAACATCTGCTTTCTCAAAGCAAAAAGAGAAACCAGTGGGACCAACTGGGAGAATCCAGCGCAGCGGCAGCTCTGCTGGTTGCCAAACACACAGTGAGTTAACCGGCTCTTAAGTCAGCAGCATCTCCCCGAATTAGAAAACAAAACAAAAGTCTAAAACGGCTGAAGCAGCAGAATGTCACACATGGGATCGGGAACAGATGTGTTGCCTCTGCGGAGCCTAACGTTACGGTGACACTCGAGAGCCAAGGGGTCTCATGATGACGCTGCTGTCTGTTTAGCATCCATCATACACTTCTATAAATGTTCTCAAGCTGGTGTGGCAACCAGAGCATCGCTTCATCCAAGCCCCCTCCATGCTGCATGGAGCACAAAACCACAGAGCTTTACAGTCGCTCTTCTCAAAGATGGGACGTCCATCGTCTTCCTCACACACACACACACACACACACACACATCTATCTTTCTCTTTCATTTTCCCAACGACTCGCTGAAGCTTTCATGTGTGTTGAAAGGCATCGGCTGGCTGCAGTACACACAGCATTAAGGAGCACTTATCGAAGACGGGCCTCGCAGCTTTGATGCAGATGTGAGAATGGAGAGCAGCTCTGAGATCGGGTGATAATTTGTGGAGCGTTAATGTTGTTTCACCGCTGATTTGTCCATCAAGCTTCGGAGACATTCGAAGACTAATGTGAGGAGACGTACTGAGAGGTCTGGAGGGAGATGAGGATGTGGGTGTGTACTGTACAGGGGCAAGAGGTGTGAACACTGTGACCCCGGGCCTGACCTCTAAAAAAGGTCATTTAGTTTTTGTATGTAGAGACATTGACTATGACCTTCCTCGGAGGATACTTCGTGAGCTTTTGCATTATTTGTAAGATGCACTGGCTGCTTTTAATGCAAGTGCATTTTAAGTTAAATACAGCTGTAATAGTGAGGAAGATCCTACTTTCGGATCAGGAAATCTGCACAGGAAATAGTGCTGACTGGTTATAGTGACAGCAAATTAATTAATTAAGTCTTATTTCACATCTGCATTTGCAATAGCTGTATTTCCATTAACATATTTTTATGCACATCTCATTAGAAAAGCTGGATGGAAACAACAAAATTCAATATAAACTTCATCAATTGCGAAAAAAAAGTTTTTACACTCCCTTGAAGTGGTTTTTGCTGAAAAAAAGTTGATGTGCTATGTGTTATGGAAACACCTTTGCCGAATGAATTCTGACGTAGTGAACATTTAACACATCTGACTTGAAAGAACAATCAAAACTTGCCCAATTGAAACAAATCCCAGAAGACCTCTCTCCATCTTGTAGATGGTTAAATGGCCAAGGCAACTTGTTTTGTGTCCGGTTCACAACCTCTACTTCTTCTTCTACTCTGTTTAGTGGCGGATCACAGCCATGCGTAGCCTATAGCGCCAACTTCTGACCAAACTACACTGTAGCTAAGTTTATTCACTCTAAACCAACGGTTGTGGCTTGAAGGTAACACGCAAATTGCGAAACTCTTGCGAGAGTTAAGGTTGACCTTTAATAGTTATGGTTAGGAGAGGTTGTCGGGCAGTGAGTCTCTCAAACCCAAACCAGTTGATGGAAATGTGCCTAATTTGCATTTTTGTTTTTGCAACATTTCAAAAGTTTGCATAAAATAATAACATGGCCAGCCTCTTAAACACCAACTACAGTAATTAACTCATGACCTACAGCAACCATTGAGAAAGCACCCGGTAGTTTTGTATAGCATATCTGGATTTTACAGTGTTTTTTTAAATGAGTTTCGAGGTTTAGATTGAAGCTCCCTCTCACTG
>CAKALG010045797.1:0-18603 GCA_916700815.1 Helicolenus hilgendorfi
GAGAGAGAGAGAGAGAGAATGAGAGAGAGAGAAAGAGACAGAAGAGAGAGAGAGAGAGAGAATGAGAGAGAGAGAAAGAGAGAGGTTGTCTCCAGTGACCTTGCAATAGCGTCTCCATCGCTGATGAAGGGTGTACAGGTATGAAGAGAGCGAGAGCAGAGGGGTTCAGATGACTCCTAATGTGTGGAGATGTTGGGGGTCACAGTGATTCTCCTCCTCGCTCTTTTTGTTCCCGATTGTTCCCTTCCAGTCATTTAAACAGCACTGGGTGATGGACTCAATCATCATATCGCATCATACATCTACCAACACACAAACACACTATAAGATCAATAGCTGTATTTGACATTCAATGATATTGCCATTAAGTATGATTTCCAATAAACTGAACCAGATTTAACAGTAATTTATTTATCACTATATTTCTCAGTGTAAAAATCATTCATGGGTCGATAAACATATGCAAATATTCCATTACAAGTAGAAGTCTTGAATCCAAAATGTCACTTAAAGAGGACCTATTGTACTCGTTTTAAGGTGCATATTAGTATTTTGGGTTTCTATATGCTTTTATGTTAAAAAATACTTTACTTCTCTCATACCGGCTGTGCTGCAGCACCTCTTTTCACCTTTGCTGGTCCACTCTGTTGTTATCAGGCCATTAAATAGGTGTTATCAATCGCTATAAGCACCATAGATAACTTCTAACTTCTTTAGGTTTAGACAATAAAACTACAATTTATTTAGGTTTAGGCAATACAACTATAAATTCTTTAGGTTTAATCTTAAAACTATAACTTCTTTAGGTTTAGGCAATATCCCTTTCTGACGGGAAACTAAAGCTGTTATGTCGCACTCTTCAAAGCCACCAGACTCCATTGACAAAAACAGTAATTTTACCTCGCAGAACACGGGAGTATACTATACATACAATCCCACATCAAAAAATACGAAATAACCCTAAACTTAGCACAGCTGAAGTTGACTCAGCGTTCACATGATTCATAACCTTATTGATAACCTTTGATAACCTACGTCACTACTTTTTGCTAACAGCTGAGTGAACGTTTCCATTTATAACAAAAATGGAAAAGAACAGACGCTGATGGACCCGCCTTTTAAACTCTTTAACACAATTGATGGCGACGTTCGTGGTATACCTGTAAACCTAAGACAGTACATGCGCGGTATGAGCAACGCAACAAGCGTTTTTAAAACAAGACATCAGCCCTGCTGAGTGGCTTCAAGCATTGCTCTATAAATCACAAGGGTAAATGGTCTGTGTTTAAGGTTTAACCACTCCCCATTAGAGAGCCGTATATGGCTGTCAGCATTGTCTTTATTGGGAACATTATGCTATTTATAAAAACACACCGGTGTTACAGTGCGAGTCTGTTTACTCTCGTCTTCACCCCCGGGATGATGGGAATCTCGTTTTTACTTTTGAACTGAAGCAGACTTTGACATCTTTATTTTTGCTGTATTTCAATTAAATGAGCGAAAAAAGAGAAAGTGGGAGCAGTCTCAGGAGAGAGGAGGAGGAGGAAGAAAAGGGAAAGCAGGGGAGGGAAATGAGAAGTAAAGGGAGATGTGAGATCAGATAGAGGAAAGACGGAGGAAAACAGAGGAAGAAGAAGGTGAATGATGGATGGATGTGTGTTTGTGTGTCCGTGTGAGCGAGGGGAGAGGTATACAGAGAGAGAGAGAGGTGTGTGTGAGGGCACCATTAAAGCCTTGTACTATAAATCTCTCCCAGTGCGTGTGTGTGTGGAGATAACAGAGGGATGTCTCTCTCCATTCTGGCTCTGTCAGAATGATGTATGCATCCCTTTCTTCCTCCCTGTGAAATATTACAGGGGGGCCCTGTGTGTGTGATCTCAGCCAGCATGTGGCCAACATGTTTGGTAATTCCTCACCTCTTATCAGCGCTCACATGAGGTATTGTAGATGGGAGACTTGTGGCCGCCTGGGAAAAGAGACGAAATGACCCAGAAACACACTCGCACACATACAGATGGCCAGAAAACAAACAAAAAAAGATAGAAAGAAAGTCGGGGACAAGGGAGGAACAGGTAACAGCTGACCGTGACAGCTTTCCTTGATCGAAGGGCTCCGAGCTTGACAGGTGTGATTGATCACATAATGGCGAGCACATTTCAGCGCTCTGCTCTTCATTTAGCTGACAGCATTTTCTTTATGGCACCTTGTGTTATGTTATCATAATCATGCCAGTGTCGCTGGAGCGGACGAGGAATACATCTTTATAATCCCCCTCCACCCCCCCACCACCACCACATGACGCTCCAGGAGGTCGCCTTCACGCTGTTTCAAATGGCTGCCTCGGCTGTCACTCAAATTACCTCATCGCTCAACTGCGTCATGGACAGAGAGAGAAAGAGTGACGGACATGGAGGAGGAGGAGGGAGAGAGGGACTGATGCAGAATGTGTTCCTACTCAGGTTCCACCTTGCCGTCTCACCTGTCAGCCAACAGGAACTGGTGAGCGATGGTTTTGAGTCTTCTCTTTAGAGCTGCACGAATCAATAATCTTATATAAACAATGGATGAAATAACTATGTGTGATATGTGCGCATTACCTGCCCAGGACCAGATTGCCCACCAACAAAGTCAGCGACCAGCTGGTGAATAAAAGTTGAGCATTTAGCAGCTTATTGCTTGATATTTCCCTGAGGAGGTGGTGGAGACCAAAACCGAGTGAATATGACTGGAAGCGAAACGTGGGTGGCGCGTAAGTCATCCAATCAGCACCTACTCCATCTTCCATAAACGCCTCTGCCCTTCTGTCCTAGACTGTTGTCAGGCTATTAAATAGGCGTTATCAGTCGCTATAAGCCCCATAGATGTGGGTCAATATTGGCCTACTAAACCCACTAGTAGGTTCTATCATCTATTCACATGGTAGATTACTGAGAGAAGGTATAAAATAACACGACAGAAACCTCTGGCAACCGTAGTAATTATGACAGGAGCAGAAGAGGAAGTCAGGTGCTGTAGTATAGACAGTGTGAAGCTCCATAAGGGTTGGAGGTCAGGGACAATAGATGGGAAACAAAACAAAAGACTTTCACCAGGAGACCGGAGTTTGTGTCTCGTGAGAAACCAGCAATGTGTAGTTGTCTTTGTGTTCATAGTTATTTTAACCCAAAACATGACGTTTTCCCCCAAGCTTAACCAAGAGGCATGTTTTGTTGCCTAAACCTAAGTTGTATGAAAATGCAACGTTTCATTCAGTTTTACAACATGTTAGAACGTGTTGCTTTTAAGTTTCACTTTCACGATGTGGTAGGCGTAGTAGGCCCCTAATGACCCACATCTACGGTGCTTATAGCGACTGATAACGCCTATTTAATGACCCGATAACAGTCGAATCGGGTGGTCTGTCAGTGGACAGCATCTCGCTAACTTGCCTTTACCATCAGTCGGTGTGGATGATACGTTCAATGAAATGGAAGAGTATCTGTTCCAGGAGACGGGCGAGGGACGGACGTCCATTACGCTTCTAAAAATGCTTTCCTTTTGAATTGGCCTTTAGACTTACATTCATCAAATGGCCAGAACAGACTAAAAATGAATGCTAATGTTGCTCCATATCTGCTAAATATGTAAATAGGCAACAGTTTGCTAACACGATCTTTCACAAACTTTATAAGGTGATAATATGCCAATGGTTTAAGCTTGTTCCACTGCAATTCATGCAGAAGTTGATTCAGAAAAAAAGTTTTTCAGGGCCTTTAAGGGTGTGTGAGAGAGAAAGACGCATAAAAATACAGTGGAGGAGAACACGTTCTCACATTTTTCTCTCAGAAATCTCCTTAAAGGTATAAACCAGCCTTTTGGATGTTAGATGTGGTTTATGAAGCATACATCCTCTTGCACCATCTCTACCCTTTCACCGCACCTTTATATCCTTAAACCAAATTTTGCCATTTTTAAAGGGGCTCTCTCGCACTTTCATAAGGTGTTAATACGAGCGTGTCTTTTTTTTATGGTTAATAGCTTTTTACTATGATCATATTTAACGCTGCTATACTGTTTAACTCCACAGCACAGAGCGTATTAGCCTGCACATCTTTGCACAATCATCATTACAGATTCATTCATCAGTTTCATCATCTGATCACAAGACATTTTTTTTTTAAATTGTGGTAATCAGGTCCCCTCATACAGTGATCCAGTGTATAGGCTCTTTCATGGAAACATCTTCCTCTACGGATGGACGGCCAGCAGAAACGACAGAGGCAGAAAATGAAGCGTGGAAAAGGCCGGATGCTGTGAAAAGTGGGAGGCAGATGGATGGAGCGGAAGGAAGGGGTGGAAACGCAAAGCCCCCTGAAATGGGCGATGAGTGAGGGAGAGACAGAGATGGAGTGAGGGAAGAAAATGAAGAAATACAGAGTTGATGAGTGAGGAAATGATGAATGGGCTGAAGGAGAGACAGATGGGCCGGCTCCATCAGTGAGCTGAGCGGCAGAGAAATTGAAAGAGTAAGTGAAAGAGTGCTTACGAAGTCAAAGATGATGATGATTGTGATGATGACATATACACACACATAATAAAGTGCCGAAGGGCTGGAGTCATCCTCTTAAATAGATTTCACATTAAAAGCAAAGCATGGGTAATAGTATAAATATTAGCAGTAAAACCCCTCGGCTCGTGTTACGAGGACACAAACAAGTGAGTGATTTAATAGAGCAAATACAATAAACTGGTGTCACTTCAGCATGTGTTTCTACTGTATGTGTGTGTGCACCAGCGCAATGTAAAGGACAGAGAGGTGAAGACTATTTCCTGGACTTCTAATGGAGGAAATTAACTGATAAACGTGAATCGAGAATTCAAGATTTCTCTCTATTTAAGGGCAATGTAGTACAAAAGTTGACGGGCATCGGGTAAATGGTTTGAACCTCTCGTTTTGGCTGCACTTTGGCTATTATTAATTTAATTTCTGACGTTGTGATAGCCATTATGCATATGGAATAAATGCACTTCTTGTTGTTGTTGCATTTTGGATGTATTGTGTTGCTACTAACTGTGGCTGCATGGGCGCTGTCCGTGCTGAAGCGTTTTTGTCATTGCCTTGTGATCACTTTTATGAGGCTTATAGCTATTTTGTTCAATATTCTTTTACCAAATTCAATTAAAAGTACATTTATATCAAATGTCCTATGTGCCATATCTGCTTTTATTGAAGAACTTCCTTATGAGGTAATTCTGAAGTCATGAAAATCAACTGTTTTCTTATAGCATCCCCACGTATTGGTCGCCCTGGCGCCGGCCATCGAGCTAGGCTAGCTGTTTCCCCCTGCTTCCAGTCTTTATGCTAAGCTAAGCTAACCGTTTCTTGGGTTACTGTTAATATAGATGTCTGTGAGTCACATAAGAGGTAGTTAGAAATGTAATATTATTTACCTGAAGAGCATTTTATTCTTGGAGCTATGGTTTTGTACATTGTGAGATGGTGTCTTGTTAAATGCTATTTTGAATTGTCTGTTAATGTAATTTGTGTGTGTGTGTGTGCGTGTGTGTGTGTGTGTACCCCAGGTGGGATAAACCAGCCTCTGTTTTGATGAAGCTAATGAGCATCCTAATAAATTAAATGAAATGGAAAATGAAGGACTGCCACTGAGAAAGACACACTACAGGCCTCATCTGTAAATGACATTACTGTATTCACACAATTTTGTATTTCAAACCCAGATTATTTGAAACAGTGGCCTTCAGGAGCAGCTTGTAATCTATAGATCAGCCTTTTTTTTATTTTGATTTGTGACGCGCAGTTACATCACACACACTTTAATTAGCCTCACACGGCCCCTCGTGCTGGCAAAGCAGAAGTTTGTCCAAAAAATAAATCAATACTTGTAACACCTCACTTGTCCCGTTATGTAGCCGAGTCTGTGACGTCAACACCTGGCATTTGGTAACCATCCAACCCCCCCCTCTCTGTCTGTTATACAAGACACACACACACACACACACACAAAAACACACACAGCCACACACAACCATAATGGAGCAATTATCCTCTCCAGCTCCGATCTGCTCCTCTGATTGTAATTTGCATTTATTATTAGCCTTCAGCCTGCCAGAGGATGTGAGGCGTGAGGACGGATCGTCATACACCACATCACACTGATGGACCTGCACAGATGCTTCGTAAACACGCGTGCCCGAGGACACAGCAACACGAGCGTCACCGTGCCACATTCAAAGTTACACTGTACACACGCGCCACAGATTAAGTCATTTGTATGACAGCACGTATGGCTGCTTCGTTTTGTTAATGCTGATGCCTGTTAATGATATGGGAACAGTATGTTCAGTGGCGTCTCCATCACAGAAACACATGATTCACATTGTGATGTCCTGAAGGACCACAATGAGTCTTCCTGTCCCTTTTTCCTGCTCTGTGTTCTGCAGTCAAGACGGCCTCGGGGCTCATCATATGGAAATTTGTGAGGAGCAGAGTCTCTCAAGGCGCACACAGTACATACAACCCGCCAGCACACTAATAGATGTGCAGGCCGCTGCTCACACACACACACTCATACACACACACTCATACATGCACACAAAGAGAGTGTGTAGAGGATCACTGGAGTGTGAAATGATTCTGTTATCATGTCGTCTGTGTGGAATATATTTTCCCATCAACCGTCTATGGCAGGTGTGCCTGATGGGCTGCTGGTGCTGTGGGTGTGTGTGTGTGCATTTTGTGTCTCTCTCCGTCTGTCTGTCGTTGGGCATGAGGAGTTATGGGTGTGTGTGTGTGTGTGTGTATGTGTGTGTCTCTCTTTCTGTTCGTCTCCATAAAAACGTGACTGAAAAGGTGACAGTGTAAGAGCAGCTTTTGCAGCTCACGTTCCACCTTTGTGTTTGACATTTGACATCAAGAGATTCATTTGCTAAATTGCTGTAAAATCAGATCTTACATGACTGGTTGGATCTGGAAACACGGTTCAGATGAACGCAGAACTGGCTCTTAAAGACCCCGAAAAACAATTTTCTTGAACAGCTTCCTAATATGAGCAATGGGGTCCTACATGAAGCAAAATGTTCTGTCAAAGTTACAACAGTTTTGGTTATTTCACATGAGACATGTCTGTATTTTTACCAGCCGTGACAGTGTGTGGCTGGTATTGTATTCACCTTGTGAGTCATCACGGCAAAATGTGGTCCTGGAGCATAGACTGTATATAAGAAGTGGACGTAGTCACCGTGACGTCACCCATTGGTTTGTGGACTGCCGTTTTGAAGCCTTGAGTTTGGTATTTTGGCCGTCGCCATCTTGATTTTTTGCAACCAGAAGTGACACGAGAGGGTGGCTAAGTACAACCGAATGCTGAATAAGACGTTTTTAGGCTACCAAAAAGGTTACAATTAACTTTCATGAACCGAAAACACACTGTGAAAGGGTTAAAGTCATAAGACGGAAAAACAGAAAACACCCAGACTGGACAATGCCGTGGTAGCAACCTGTCAATCACAAGGTAGCCACGCCCTAAATCATACCCTGCTTTATGGTCTATTTGACTCTAAATGGGACCATAATTTACTAAATGAACATCATGCTGTATTGAAGAAGACTTGAAACTAGCGATTGAGACCATAAACTCATGTTTATTTATTACACAGCAAGAGTTGTTGCTCAGTAAGGTTTACAGGGAACCTCACGCTCAGTCTGTGTGTTAAATGGAAAAGGTTCTTCTTACAATCTTTTGCAAGCACTGAAGCCCAATCGGGATGTGCCTATTTCTGCTTTCATGCATGAAATGTGTCCTGTATATTTGTCCGACCTCTTTGAATTGTGCACCTGTGATGCTGCAAGAAATGAATGGGCATTTATTTTGGCAGGAGAAAGCACCAGATTTACATTAGCAATATTTAATGAACGCTACATGTTCAAAACAAATTGCTGGACTTCAGGGGTCAATAACCTGCAGGTACGATGTGTGTGCGCTCCAGAGACTCTTTTTTCACCATTATTTGTGTTTGCTTGTTAATCTTCTACCGTTTAAAAAAAAAAAAATGCATTCTAAAAGATTAAAGGGGACCTATTATGCTTTTGTGCTTTTCCCCTTTCCTTTAGGGTGTTTTTTGTGCATTTAAAAGGTCTGCAAAGTTACAAAGCCAAAAGTCCATGCCAAAGGGAGTTATTCTCCCCCACAGAAACACTACTCCTGTACTGCATGAAACGCTTTGCTTGAAGCCCCGCCTTTTCTTCCGTGACGTGGTGACGTCAACAAGTAACACATTTGCATAATACCTGCCTAGCGGATAGTTTGGTACGCCCTCAAACAAAGCTAGTTAGAGCGAAGTCCAAAAAAGTCCATTTCTAACCAAACGTTAGATATGGTTGCACACTGTTAGCCCTTTAAGCGGAGCTGAAAATAAAGGCACTCACGAGCGCGCATGACATCACATCCGTTGGCTCTTCCCAGAAAAGAAACCAAAAAAGTTGTGGTCTCATTTCTTAGGTAAGGTTACAACCTGTTCAAACATTGGCAATAAGAAACAATTACAAATGTTTTCCCTTTAAGAATTTCATGACATTCTATAAGAAACCGACTCTAGCTGTGACGACAGTGGATGTGTTCTTGTCCTTTTCTTTGCTGTGTTTCTTCCGCTCATGCAGTGTCTGATTCACTTTTTTACACTCATGAAAACACATATAGAGTCTACACACAGAAGTATGGACATGTACACACTCACTAAATACACACATGCACACGGTTCAGTGGCATGTCGCTGTGCATGAGAGGATCCCCAGGGAGAGCTCAGTCCGAGCAACTTCACTGCACTGCCTAATTGATGTGTGTGTGTGTGTGTCTTTGTGTGTGTAACAGGGAGTAGGAAGTGAAGGGAAGGCATGCACATTTAACAGTCCAAACTAACCTCACCTTTCTCCAAACAGCGCTTCAAACTCTGGCAGAAAATGACCAAGCCTGTCAGTCATGTGCTAATTTAGTCTCTGTGAGGAGTCTAAGCCTTCAGCCTGTCAGTCTGATAGTTTATATCTTCCTGAGATTATAAGACAACCGTGAAACAATAAGTGCGGAGGAGACCTGAACCTATTAACCACACACACACACACACACACACACACACACACACACACACAATACCTCCATCCTCACATTCTCACACACACACATTGACACACAGATTCAAGACTGAGGGCAGCTCTTTCGATGTATGCGCAGCTAATGTAGCAGTAACAGCTACTTATTGGATGAAATATGGCTGACATGGAGGATGGACGGAAACAGCTAGGCTCTGTGAAAGCTTAAATAGTGTAAATGTGACTTTTTGTGCATTCAAATGCATTTTTGTTTAGTCATTTATTTCACAAATTTCACAAAAGAAAGCAACCAAAACAGCAGAATTATAAATAGTAGTGTAGTGGCAGTTTGCTATAAACCATCCTCGCTGCTTCTAGCAGGATGTAAAGGTTTCTGACTCATGTAGATTACCATATCCAACTTCCACTTGCCTTCTGCAGACAGAAGATTAGGCTCGTATTGTGAGTGAAAATATTCCACAGAAATAAAAATAAACCAAAAGATATCCAAATGCAATAATAGATTAGCAAAATTGGACCAATTCCGCTGGAAATAGCTGAAATACAGCCTACAATCTATGGTCAGAAACATTGTTGCTCCTCATCCTGCTCCACTGAAGCCTAACTTGCACTAATCACACTTAATGGGAGACACTCAAATTGTCCAAAAGCAGGACAGACTAGAGGAGCACATCTTAATAAGGCAAAACACACATAAAAGAGTAAAATGGATCACAAATCCCATTCTACAACATGACTAATTACCTTAATTCTAATGCATAGCAAACATTTTCAATCGCATAACACAATGCAATTTTGTTACGAGAATCAAATACCAAAAACTGTAAATAATACAACATGGCTCTTAGAAGTAGAATGTAGTGGTGTTGCATCAAATAATATGACACTTTTACATCCAAGTTAAAAACATGGTTTGCCGACACTTACACCTGCATACACTAACATATGGCTTTGTGTTATTTCCGTCATGATCATGGATGCTCCCTGTCTATATGTGCTGTCTGTCTGCATCCCTGAATGTGTTTGTACTGATGTTTGATTGTATGTTTTGATTATATGTGCTGTCTCTCCATGATTGTACTAATGTTTTACTGTTCTCTTTTATCTTTATTGATCTATCTTGTTTCTTGTCCGTCTTAACTTTTTCGTTTTAATCAATGTGCTGTAATGTATTGTCCTTTTAGGGTGCCTATTGTCATCGGGCCGGGGACTACAGCTGGATATTAGCCATGTTGGCTAAAGCTGCCCTTTTTACTGTACTGCTACAGTCAATTAATTGGGATTGTCCACGATATAATAAACTAATAAACTAAACTAAACTAAACTAAACATTAGCCTGTGTGACAACACTTTTTATAACACCCGTATAGGGCTAATTCAAAGTTTAACAACCCACACAATGAACAGAAACACACAATTACCTATTCAGAATCAGAATCAGAATCAGAATCAGAATCAGAACCGTGTTTATTGCCAGGTGTAAGAGATTTACACGAGGAATTTGCTTTGGTGATGTTGGTGCAGTACAGTATAACAGTATAAAACAAAAGAATAGATAAAAGATGTTAAAATAAAAATAGAATAATAAAAAATTGAAATTCTAAGAATATACAAAATACAAAATAAGCTATAAACAAAAATATACATAAATAAAAAATAAACAAAAATAAACATGATATAAACAGATAGTGCAAATTAAATTATTTAAAAGAACTACATATAAAACTGCATCACTGCTTCTCCATACTCCAAAAGTCATGGCACAAAATGTATCTGTCTCTGGCCTGCATGTTTTTTAGAAAACCTGAAATTTCCAGCAGCACTTGAAGGCAGCATTGACTCTCTCTGTTATTATGGTAACGCCGTTCGCTTCACTGTTGCGTGGCAACCATCGTCTGTCTAACTGATAGTAACCACAACACGAGAAACATTAGTCGACATTTAAAAAGTTAGTATCTTAAGTTGCAAGTTTATCTTCCTCCATGAACAGGTGAGCAACTGGTTACTAACATTAACTAACTTTAGTTCACAAAATGGTTAGTTACAATTCACTACGCTACTGTTAGCTACCTGCTAATGTCAGCTAGGTAGCAACTAGCTGACATTAGCTAACCTGTAAATGTTTTTTTTTTTTAGAAATAAAAATAGATAGAAATAGATAACTCATACGACACCTTCTCACACAAAAATATATCTTATACTGTATTTACTGTATATGTTCTTAATGTATATATTCTTAATATGCCATTGTACAAAGTATTTCCTTTTATAATTTTAATATAATTTATTATTTTAATGGAGCTTCCCAGCAAAAAGCATTTCACACCCGGCGTGACAATAAACATCTTGAATCTTGAATGTAAACTAGGTAGCAACTAGCCTGGTAAATGAACAACACGATTAATGACGTAGTAATTTAATTCAGTACCACGAATGTTGCTTCAACAGCTCTCATTGACTAAATAAAATACTTAAATACAAAATAGTGGACACAAATAGTACACACATTGACCTTAAATCCATATGGAAACGTTAGGAGTTTATAATCCATGCTAATTAATTCACAAACACGACTTCACTGCTGTAATTTGATGTCCAGGTTAGAGTGTTTGGGGAAATCCGCCATGGGTCCACAGAAACAGGTAAACACTAAAGAATAAAATGTTCTGCTTTATCACACTAGTTTTCTATCTACGTATGCAGTTTTTTCATGGGTTACATTGTTGATATTCAGGGTTGTTTGAGTAAGAAACACATTGTCCATGCTTGCTCATTGCTGCTCTCTGTGTCCCAATTCACTGTGTGAATATTAAAATACTTTTCATCTTTCTAGGTGGCAGAAGAAGTTCCCTCTGCTCAGGCTGAGACACACAAACCCAATGGTAAGAAGTTATTCAGACTTCACATCAGTGTATAACATCCTGACTTGTTTCCTTTTTTAAACGGACATAAGAACTATAAGATTTCACTTGAGTTCCACCTTGTGTTTATGCTGCTCTCCAGACTTTCATGGCAAGCGCATATTCTTATTATGTTCTAGACAACGTGGGGAAAAAGACAGTCACTGATAAATGTCGGTAAGAAAAGTCCCATCGTTGCAAATATACATTTCTGTCATAACACACGATGTTCATCCAGTATTTGTCTTTTCTTTTATTTACTTTTTGCATCCAGCAGGAGTCTTCCTGCCCGAGCACTGCCTCGTTCTGTACAGGTGGGTGTTCTGAGATAGACCACACCGAGACTGGATTGACAGAAACATGTTTTGCTCTGCTACTGTATTTATTTTTTTATTTTTTTCTGTCTCAAGGTTTCTTGCCAGGAGACTCAGAAGTTTGAGATTCCAAGTGCAGAAGTGCTGGATACAGACGGTATGTGATGGTGGACTCTCATCTCATCAGTACCATTTCAATTATGCAGGGCAAAGTCAATTTCTCAATCGAAGGCAGCCTCAAAAGACCAGAATGCAATGCAACTCCCAGACATGTTAAGGAGTGCAACTCTTGCTTCATCATAAATGAAAAATGTCACTTTTTTTCATAGCAATTCACTCTCCACAAGCATGTGTATGCATGTCTACGTGCATGCTTGTTAAAGGAAGAGTGTGTAGTATTTCGGGGATCTATTAGCAGAAATGTAATATAATATTCATAACTATGTTTTCCTTAGTGTATAATCGTTTTGTTTTCGTTAGCTCAGAATGAAGCCCTTCATATCTACATCTCTTCACAGAGTCCTACATGTTGCTCCGCCATGTTTCTACAGTAGCCCAGAACAGACAAACAAAACATTGGCTCTAGAGAGAGCCTTTCACATTTTGCGTTACCTGAAGGCCACCGTAGTTCTCCGACACGCTTGTGAAATGTGAGCCGCAGAGTGAAAAACCGTGGTACTGCCAGCCGCCGTCTGACTTCCGTTGCTCCTAAAGTAGTGTTAATATGGTAAGGATGGCCTCTGAGCGAGGCAACCGGCGTTACCACAGTCTTGGAAAGGGAAGAGTGAGCGCAGGGGTTCACAGTTGGTTGCAATCTGCAACCACACCACTAGATGCCTCCAAATCTTACACACTTTACCTTTACATTTTTAGTAATTCTGGGAAATGTAGTAAGTCACAAACAAGGTCACCACTAACTGTGACAGAATTAGAAGAGACAGGCTGCGTACACAAAAAGTTAACTGTGTTATCCGTGTCATTTATCCTCATCATGTCTCCAGACTGTGTCCAATTTTGTTTAAAACATCATGTCAACTAACAGTTTAATTTTGTTCTGCTCACGCATGATTAACATTAAATATTACTATCTGTTGTACTAAACCAAAAAGTATAATCCATGCTGTGATGGAATTTTCCATCACTTCCTCTCGAATTGGTAGAAAGGTCAAAGTGTTTGTCAGAGTGACCCTCTGTTGACATTATTGGGTTGGAGGCCAGTCTAGAGGAGCCTCCCTATCTGTGCAGCTGTGCCTGTAGCAGAGACCGTAGAGCCAGTCGCTGGGGCAACCAGGGCCAGAGATGCCAGAGGAATGGAGTTAGTCAAAACATGATAAGCAAGGGGCAGAGTTGAGCACCAGGAAGCAAGGGGCAGAGTTGTGAGGCCTTCATGCAGAGAGCACCTCAATGTGGAGACCTGACAATTCTCCTTGATCAAGCTTCAATAAAACTTCTTTGTAAGACATCATCAGCTCCGGGACCTCTTCCTTCCTAAATTAACTTGGGTATCGATCATTCCATCACACATGCAAGGGTTTCCTGGCTGAATTAAATGTCTTGTATGTCTGTGTTTCTCCTGTAGAGTGCTCACCAAAGGAATCCATCAACACAACACAAAGGTCCGTACTCTGAATTCACGTAGTTGGTGATCAGTCAAATGAAATATTGCCAACACAGTTTTTAAAAATCTTAAATGTGATTTCAGGGTTGAAGAACACACACAGTCGACAGCAGTGCCTGATGAAGATCTGAAAATGAAAGACTTGAGGAAAGCACCGCCGTCAGACTCGGCACTAACAGGTAGGTTGTTGTAGAACAAAACGCAAAGTAAGAAATGTCGCAAGAAAGAAACCGATGATGGTGTTTATGGTTTGTCAGGAGGAGCGACCCGTTCTCTTCCACCAGCTGAGCCTCTCCCCACACATGAACCAAATGGGGAGGAAGAACAGACCGAGGAAGAAGATGTGGAGGATGAAGACGTTAAGGCACCAGTGGAGCTGATGATGGAAGTAAAGTGACTGATTACCATCAATGATTCCACACTTCATGCTCTGCTGAGACTTGGCATTCAAGTCAGATGCCAAAAATCATTTTAAACTTTTCCTCTCCACTCCTCTTTTTCATAGACCTTTTTTTTTGTCTTTTTAGGGGATGACAGGGGATCTTTAGGGGGAGATAGCAGGTCAGCTGTAGATGTCACATAGAAATGGTGAACATCATCTGAAAGCTTGGAACCTTGAGATTAATTTGAGATGCAGCTGTGAGTCAAGTTGTTCATAAATCAAAAATAAACAAATAAGTCATAAATTAATTGATTTATTAAAATACATTTTGAAAGTATGTAAGGGTTCAGAACATTATTATAGATGATGGCCATTACCATGCTCTATTATGTCTCATATGTTGAAGCAATTTTTGGTTTGATACCATTTGTTATGCAGATTTGGTGCTAAATTTAACCATTTTTGACCACTTGAGAATTGATAAATGATCAATATTCCCTTAAAAAATACCACATAAAGACACAAAGACCTCGAGGAACACCATAGAAAAAGCCATGCTGTGATTTGTTTTAAAAAACTTTTGACATTTTATGAGATTTCTGCAAGAATTGCATTTTTTCGGCGATTGGATGGCGAGCACTTCTGTTGTGTAAACTGCTCAGAAACCCCCTTATTGTCAATCTACATAGGAAAGCCATCCATCCTCTGATTGCTCTAGGTCTCTAGTTTGTGATTGTAAAGTTTCATGAGGCTGTGATTATCCCAGAGGTCACCACAGGTCATTTTATACAGTGAGGTCAAATTTTTAAAAATGGTCTCACTACAATGAAATGTATGGAGAAACTAGTCGTATGCATTGCTCAGGTGTGATTTTGGCCCATTCCTCCACACAAACAGTCTTCAAATCTTGAAGGTCCTGTGGGCCTCTTCTATGAACTCTGATCTTGAGTTCTTTCCATAGATTTTCAAGTGGATTCAAGTCAGGTGAATGCCTGGGCCAGTCTAGCAGCGTTATTTTCTTTCTCTGAAACCAATTGAGAGTTTCCTTAGCTGCGTGTTTGGGATCATTGTCTTGCTGAAGTGTCCACCCTTGTTTCATCTTCATCAACAATTGTACCTGCTAATTCCAGGTCTTTCTGAAGCTCTCCACAAGTGGTCCTTGGCTCTCGGACAACTCTTCTGATAATTCTTTTCACTCCTCTGTTAGAAATCTTGCGAGGAGCACATGGTCGTGGCCAGTTTATGGTGAAATTATGTTCTTTCCACTTCCAGATTATGGCCACAACAGTGTTCACATTCAGAAATTTAGAAATGCGTCTGTAACAACTGCCATCAGTATGTTTTGCAACAATAAGGTTGCGAAGGTGTTGCGAGAGCTCTTTGCTTTTACCCATCATGAGATGTTTCTTGTGTGACACCTTGGTAATGAGACACCTTTTTTATAGGCCTTTTATAGGCATTTATCAGTTGGGACTGAACCAGCTGATATTAATTTGCACTGACAAGGGATTGCTTTCTAATTACTGATAGATTTCAGCTGTTGTCTTGGCTTTCCATGCCTTTATGCACATCCCCTTTTTCATGTGTTCAATACTTTTTCCCTGTGTCATTTCACATTATTACACATAACTTAATTTCTTATAGATTACTTGGTTTGTTACCAACATCTGGTGAAAAGTTCATGCTAATAGCACCTTTGGAAATATATTTACTGAGAAAAATGGTGACGTGTTCAATACTTATTTTACCGCTGTATTCAAATACAACATATTAGAACAGGTGAAAAATAACACATTTATACTGCAATCAAACTGCATGTGATTATCATAAAGTGGGCATGTCTGTAAAGGGGAGACTCATGGGTACCCATAGAACCCATTTTCATTCACATATCTGGAGGTCAGAGGTCAAGGGACCCCTTTGAAAATGGCCATGCCAGTTTTTTTCACCAGAATTTAGCATATCTTACATGCTACCATGACATTGTTGGTACCGATGGATTCCTCAGGTTTTCTAGTGTTATGTGATACCTTCACTCTAGCTCTCATACTGAGCCTTCTACAGCCTCTGAAAGACAGTAAAGTCGGCCGAGGGCCGAGGGTGCCGCCTCCCTGAGGGTCCCCCTCAGGGAGTGGAAGAGGTTAATCCTTGGTTTTAGTCAAAGATATTATTTTACTCAACTTGGATATACTGAGAGAAATTGAAACTCAAGTGAAATTGTTTTGTTTCAGTTCCTCAGAGCTGTGATGACGAGAGACTTCCAGACGGCCAGCAAACTGTGTCAGATGAGTACGTATCCTGCATCCATCAACTGTGTGTCTGCCAGTCAATAAGTCAGCCACCGGCGAAGTCAGCCAATGGTGCCTCTTCTCTCCTCGTTCCAGTTCTCATCTACGAACCAGACAATCCTGAGGCCTCCGAGTTTCTCCCGCTGATCCAGAAGAAGCTGTTGGAGGGTGAGAGTCCCTCCGTTCATACAAACACAAACACTTTTACGATGCATATTCCGAAAACACACCGTGAGTTTGCGTCATGCATTTTTCTATTAGAGCAAGAAGCAGAGCAGAGCACTGATGAAGAAGAAGAAGATGATGATGATGATGACAACTCAGATGAGTCTGGGAGCGATGAGGAGTCACTTCAGAGCTCAAGCTGCTCCTCTTCATCTCGCTCCTCCTCCTCACAATCAGATGATGATGAAGAAGAAAAGCAAGTAAACAGACACAAGCCGTGTCCTCCTTCTCACATTTCCCCCTAAATCTATCGTAGTCTTTGTGCACTTTGTAGATGCTGTGACAATTATGGATTTTTTTCATATTTCATCTTCAAATAAAATATTTATTGTAGACAAAGCATGATAACATTTGCCAATTAGGTATTAAAAACAAAGCACAGCTGTGGCTGATGGGAATGTCATAAGTTTTATGTTGACAAGATGATGGCGCTAGATACTTCGCTGAGGTGGACAAAGTTGATATATCGATAAAAATAAAATGTGACCATGGAAATGGATTATTATTGAATAAATTATGACGTACATGAAGCGTGAATTCTTTGTCAAAGCGATGAGGAGATGAGGAAACGTTTCACAACTTCATACATGTAACAAACATAAATGACTTATTTCCATCTTGTTTTCCAGCATTTGAGGTTTGACTGGCGCCCTGTTAATGACGTCATCTTGTTACGCTCTCTTCTTCTGCAGTCATTTAATTGCACCCCACTGGAGAATTAGCACCATCAGCTGTTTAAATCTTAAAGAACCAACTCCTAATACTCATCTAACGGATGGAAGTGCACATTCATTTGTAGTTTCTTTTGCGGATTTTCTAGAAATCCCATCACATTCGCACAAAAACGCTACGAATGCCAGAATAATGGACGATGTATTTAGTGTGCAATAAGAACACCTTTCTCGCTTATTTTAGCGTTTTTCCTAAACCTAACTAGGTGGTTTTGTTGCCTACACTTAACTGCGGACGTTGTCGTAGTAAAAGCCTAAAACGCGTCCTCATGACACGGGAATGTCCGTGTAAAGCCGTGCTATTCATACGTCTTCCCGTTAGAAATCCGGTTAAATTTTGCACTACATTTGGATGCAATCTTGACTTGTGTGACCGAGTTACAGACGTTCAGAGCACAGATGGTCACAAGTTCAAACTGGTTCCGTTGGTGCAACCGGGCGGCGGTCATCACAGGAACTATTCAGATTGTTACAAAGTTTTATAACGTCATAACAGCTGCAATACAGGAAGTAGTGAGTTGTTGAAATCTTGACACGTTTTAATCAGCTGTGAATGAACACAAATAATAGCACACTTAGTTTGTTTTAACATTACCAGTGAAGGGCTTTCTATGGATGAGGATGCTGACAATCACACATGTTTTTCTGTGATACTCTGCTCTATTTGCACAACACTTTAAGGGTTACCATCCTCTCTGATAAAGGCGCTGTAATTTGCAATGACTGAATGAACATAATGGCTGCATGTGGTGTCTCTCTCTCTCTTTCTCTCCGCTGCCCATTCGGTGGACCAGGACTGAGGCATGAGGATGACAATAAGTCAACGCCTTCCAAGCTGGATGCACTTTGATGTCTCAATGTTATTGTCCATATCAAGGTTATAAAAAAAAAAGGGTGCAGGTCAAACATTATGATGCATGAAGTGTTGGTGAATATTACAGCTGTATGGATGGATGGATGGATGGATGGATGGATGGATGGATGGATGGATGGTAGTATCAGTGATCTATCACAGCTCCACTGAAACAGAGATGTATATAAA
>CAKALG010045800.1:0-13459 GCA_916700815.1 Helicolenus hilgendorfi
GTGTCCCAGGTTCGCTGTCAGGATGGCAGGGTGTGCCAAGCGCTGCAAACAGGGACTTGTCAAGTTTGCTTTGTCGCTGCACAAACTGGTCACTGGGACTCTCAATAAAGGTAAGTAAATGCTTGTCTTTATTGATTTGTATTTGTGCAAAGTTTACGTGTGTAAGTTCTTGTAATCATATAAGTTGCACGCACTGAAAGTCCCAAGTGTGTTGTGAGGAGTTATATTGTTGCAGGCAAGGCCACACATTTACATCAATGACACAAAAGCAGAAGTGAAAGTCCACCTCATCTTTCATCTTCAGCTCGTACAACTCTTTCCTTTACTCCCCTCCGTCTCCTGCTGCTGCCTGCAGTTGACCTCGTTCTGTTCGTTGTGTTCTCCAGAGAGAGGACCGAAGGAGACAGAGATGAAGGGAAGTAAGCAGCTAATAGAGAGGAGAGATAAAGTTGATATAGGGCACAGTGTGTGTGCGCTTGTGATGAATGTGAGTAATAAAACGTGTCGGTGTGGCAACGCGAGGGAGAGGAGCCGTACACACTACGCTGAGAGGAAGGGGAGGGTTTTACTATTGTGATTCATTAGTCGTCATTTGGTGTGCAGACATGCTTCGGTGGCTATATGTAAGGGTCATGTGCATTCCAGTTTTTCTTTTTTTTTTAAATCTCATTCTGGAGCTTTTATTGTTGAAGCAGTGCAGGGAAATACACACAAAGCTTTGGAAACTGCACAGCAGCAGCCTGGAGGCACACACACACACACACACACACACACACATATACACACACAAACACACACACACACTTACAGTATAATGCTCTTTGAGCCAATTGACATTTTGTCTGGAGGGATGGGAAACATCATAGAAGTCAGGCACACACATACACTGGGTGCACAAAGACATACTTAGATGCACACACACACATTCACACACATGGTCGAGGATGGTTCAAACATTCAGTCACACTGGGTAGAGTTGCCCCCAAGGTATCACACGCACACACACACACACACATGCAGAGGCACGTCATGAAGGAGCTCGTGCTGAGTTTTGGTTGCGTAACAAATTACTCTTCTGAAGAAAAATTCAAAAAAGGAAGCAGCAGTAAACATGAGGAGAAAGTCTTTCTCTATCACACACACACGCACATTCATACACACACACACACACACACACACACACACACACACACACACACACACACACACACACACACTAAGAAATAGAATACACACTTGCCCAAAAGCACTTAAGAACACACACATGCACACATATGAAAAACGCACATGGCACTAATGCCATTAAAACACCCACACAGACAACGAGGAAATGAGCTGCAGGAACAAGAGATCAGGGTCTGCAAAATATCAGACACCCAGACACACACACTAACAGACACACACACACACACACACACACACACACACACACACACACACACACACACAGATGGTTAGAAATACACAAATAAACATGCGCACACACAGCTCTACATCTGCTCTTTTTCAGAGCTCCGGTGGGAGCGAGAGCTACAACGACATCAGATTAGACAACAGCCATAAAGGCAAATGGCCTAGTAGACACACACACACACACACACACACACACACACACACACACACACACACACACACACACACACACACACACACACACACACTCCTTAATGGGCCATTACAGTTTTGTATTTTTATAAATTGTGTTTACTACCCAGTGCATTTTTTATTTTGGATGTTGCTGTTTTAATTGGGCATGATGTGTAATTGTAATTTAATAGCAAATAGTGAGCGTGTGATATTGTAGCAAATTTCACTTTTACTTACGTTTTAACTGAGTGTTGCGGTCCATTTTAAATGACTTGAAGATACTGTCTGCACCAGAAACCGGATAGTTGTAAACTGGTTAGTTATGGAGCCATTTGGAGTACATGGAGTCTAATCTAATGTAGTTTTTCTGGGTTTTGTGATTTTCTAATGGCGCCTAATGATGTCTAATACGGTTAGGGTTTGAATATTCTGTTGTTCTATGCATCATTTCACCAGATAGTTCATAAAGGTCAGATGATAGAAATGCTGCATCACTAATGTGTCTGTGAGAGTGAGGAGGATGAGCAGGAGCTTCCGTTAAAGGGTTTAATTAATCTAGCTTGAACAAAGTCCTCCTAAAGGACCAGTGTGTAACATTTAGGGGGATCAATTGGCAGAAATCAAATACAATATTAATACGTATGTTTTCTTTACACTCACGTTTTCACATTTTCGCTCTCCTACATGCTTGGCACACGGGAGAAGCTTCAGGTGGTTGCAATCTGCAACCGCACCATTAGATGCCGCTAGATCCTACACACTGCTCCTTTAAAGAGATACTCCATTGATTTAGTTTTGCAGTTCCATAAAGTTTGGGAACTTGTGACAGACAGATTAAACAAAAATAACGGTCAAAATTGAAACAGAAGAGGCCACGATATTCTGACTTTTCTTACATCCTACACTTCCCATGATGCAATTTGTTAGCATTTTTCATTAGACCTGCTTAAAGGCCCACGTCTTTAAAGCAGTCTCAGTCTTTCAAGCTCCACGTTCCTGCAGGCTTTTACTCTCATGATGAGTAAATTGATCCTCGTGTAAAATTCATGGAGTGGTCCTTTAACCCTTTCTTCTTCATCTTTAACCCTTTCTCTTTCCTCTCAATTTTCTTTGAAATACAAAAACTACTGCTGCTACTTCTGCCACCTGTAGGGCATGGTCACACATGCGCAAATGCATGCGAATGAGACGATATTCTTGCTGAGGGTAGGCGGTGCCAAGTGGGGTCAACCACTCACACTTCTTTGCTATTGGTTGAGGTGAAACTTCTTTTTTTGTCAAAGTTCACCAAAGTAGATCGGAAGAGCGTCGTGTAGTTGAACGTATATATCACGATATAGGGTCTCTATAATTTCACTTAAAACATTTTGCACTTTTGCACACAAGTTCTTAAAATGAGAAAAATACTAATATATTTCAACTAATTAATTCACACAGGAGTATACAAAAATAGGCTTTACCATTTATTTATTTATTGAATTACTGGAAAACATGATATATCGTGATATATATTGTAATCGAGATATAAAATGACCCATATCGTGACAGAAGATTTTGGCCATATCGCCCAGCCCTACTCCATGTGATGCGAAAATACGAATTCCACGCATGTGTGACCTTTACTCTTCTCCAAAAAGTGTTTCTTGTATTTGCTACTGATAAAGAACAGATGTGTCTCTCTTTAAGCTAAAATATAAAGGTCACAGCATGAAGAATCAACTTCTATAAAGGCCAAACTACAACAGGTCCACTCCAAATATCAAATATGAACCTTCCCTTCAGAATTCATGTTTGATTAGTTATAACTAAAATAAGTGAATGGATGCAGATTTGAAGGTAGTGATCCGTCCGTCCGTCCGTCCACTCACCAGCACAGCCTCTAAATGTTTTTCTTCAATAAGATGCTGACATCAAAGAGCAAATAGGGCCAAAGACTTTCTGTAGCCAACGGGCCTGGCTGCCTTTTCTACACGTCACTGTAACTTACAGACTCTTTTTCAGATGACCTTTAACAGTCCGTAGCATTTTATGACAATTCAAGAGTCACAGTAATAAATTCTCTTTTCTCAGTAGCAACAGGAGCGGCATGAAAAATACTGAGAAAACACTGATGCTTTGTGTTTTCAGTGTACTGGAAGACGATGCAAATATAGGTATACTCACAGGATTTAGCTCCTATATAGAATAACTATCAGAGCAGCATTGACCTCTGCTGGTGGCACCGAGAAAATACAGTTTAACAGACAGAAAACCATATAACCTGATGGGTTAGCTCACAAAACTTGATTCTGGTCTTACTAATCGGGTTTCCCTTTTGAAATTCAGACCACAAATATGATGTTTGCCAAAGTACCCACTGTTAATTAAAGTCTCTGAAACTCAGACTTATTTTAAAACAGCACAAATCATGTATATGGTTAAAACAAATGACTAATTAATCCAAACGTAAGTGAAGTCAATATGATTCCAGAGAAATCTGCACATGCTGGAGAAGAAAGGGGTCAGGACTAATGAAAACAACAACAACAAAACATTGTATTTCAGTTAAAGGGGTGAATTATGGAACACTTTTTAATAGTGAGGAACCTAAAATGTGTAGTACACAAATGATAAAAAAAATAATTTAATGGATGATATAAAAATGTATAAGACATGTAAGACTTATTGGCATTAATATGGTAGCGCTAGTGTCTATTTTTTTTTACTTTAGATAGGTTGTGTTTTGTGAAAGGTTCTACTGATTTATTGGCTGTAATTTGATATTTTTGTTTTTCTTTTATCCCAAATTTCAATTTAAACACTACATTATAATTTAGCTCCCTGTTTCATAGTAGCTAGGGCCATTTATCTTGTGTGTTTCCTGTCAGTCTCCAGTACAAACTATGTATTAAAGCTCATTAAATATCAGTAAATAATCTTAAAACACACCCACATAGCTGAATGTAATTTATTTGCTTCACAGAAATCTCATGTGGAGTTTCCAGACCTCCTTTAAGCTCTGCTCACTTCCTCTAGCTGCAGGCTGATTACACCAAATCCCTCTCATCACTATTGCTTTTCCTCTTCGTTCATCTCTGACTGTCTGTCACTTTCTGCTCTGCCTTGGCCCTAAATGTCTCCTCAGCTTCCTGTCATCTCTGAAAACCCTGTAAACATCCTGTCAAGCCATGCCAGGCCGTAAACAACCTGCATGAGTCCACTTATCCTATCCATGCAGCCTGCCCTCGGGATCCTCCCGGCATACAAATCCAACCTGCTTGGATGCAGAGCAGTGTGCGGTGTGGTGGTCTAGGGCACATGGGATGGCACCTGAGGGCAGCTATTAGCAAACACAGAAATGCAAATGAATTTCTTCTTTTCTTCAGCCAGAGGAAGGCAAGGAAGCCTCCAGCTACCTGATATTAGTGTAAATACAGCTCATGGTCTGTAATGCATCCCATTGTTTGTCTGTTTTACCACCTCACTCTATTTCATGAAGCAAAAATGTTGTGAATTTTTTTTTTTTTTAAATCTACTTAAAGGAACAGTTTATAACATTTTGGGAGATCTATTGGCAGAAATGGAATATAATATTAATTAGTATGTTTTCTTTAGTGTATAATCACCTGAAAATAAGAATCGTTGTGTTTTTGTTGCTTTAGAATGACCCGTTTATATCTACATACAGAGTGCGCCATGTTTCTACAGTAGCCCAGAAGGGACAAATAGTACACTGTTAACTTTTCCTGCTTGGGCCGGAGTCGATAGCATTACTTGCTCCGGCGTTAACCCTCGTAACCCCACTGAGCCGCCGGGAAACAAGACACAGGAAACCTCTGTTTTGATGATCTTGTCTTGAGGAGCTGCAGCATTTATTTTCGGCACAAACTGCATCTTCCACTGGACATTCACTTGATATTCTCTGAGCTAAACTAACTCTGTCTTCTGCTCCAGTAGCTCACTTGTTCACACATTCGCCGCCGCTCTCTCTCTTGCTTCACCACTCACTACTCACTCTACGCACTGGCTCTGCTACTCTCTAAATGACCTTTGCTACTCTTACAACAACTGGCTCTAGATAAGGACATTCACGTTTTTGCATCGGCCACTGTAGTTCTCCAACACGCTCGGCACACGGGAGGGGTTTCAATCTGCAACCTCACCACTAGATATCACTAAATTCAACCCACTGTTCCTTTAAACTTTTTCCACATTTGTCCCCGGAGCTTCTTAGGTAATCAGAAACGAACTCCCTTAAGAGGAACAAAACAAGGAACATAAAATGTGCTGACTCATCTCAGTCTTCAAGGTGCTCTTGTGTTGGGAATAAGAGGAATATGCAATCTTAATCATCCTTCTCCTCGTTCCTGTCTGTTTACGAGCTCGACTGGAAGAGCTCATTTACAAAAGAACAACAACTCCACTGTCCCACGTTTTACTGTGGCTCAATATCTGGGTATTAGGATTTGGTGGTATCTAGCGGAGAGGTGACCAACAACCAACTGAAGCCTCTCCCGTGTGCCAAGCATGTTGGAGACCTACGGTGGTCGTTGCCAAAACGCGTATGTCCCTCTCTATAGAGCCATTTTGAGCAGAGCCAATGCGTAGAGTGTGTGCATGTGGGAAGTGAGTGGTGATGCAAGAGAGAGAGAGCGGCGGCGACGGGAGCAAGTAACGTTATCGACTCCGGCCCAAGTAGGAAAAGACACAACGATTCTTATTATCAGGTGATTATAAACTAAATAAAACATACTTATTAATATTATATTCCATTTCTGCCAATAGATCCCCCTATATGTTAGACGCTGGTTCTTTAACTTCACTAATTATCATTTAAAACATCGTATTTAAATGTCAAAGCTGATATACATTTTGGACCAAATCTCTTTCCTTCCTATTTGGTGAGTTTCTCAGACTGCCCAGCAGAGGGCGTCAGATTCCTCCTCCTTGTTTTTTCTCCATTACTGTAATCATTGTCAGGGCAGATCAGAACAAAAGTGAAGTTGAGTCTTAACCAAATGAAGCATTAAATATTCAGCGTCTCAAAGTGCTCGCTGATGAAGCAGCTCTTCCTCTGAAGAGTTGATGGTTGATGAATGATGACGGACACTGAGGTGGACCGGCGTCGGCCACGAGGACTCAGATCCGAAAGTGTTCGTCATAAGTGCTTAATGAAACATTCAGCAGCTGCTTTTTTTTTTTTGTCTCATTAGATATTCACTTCAGGTCCTCCCTCTTTGAGTCGGGGGGGACTTGGCTGCACTTTTGTATGCAGAGAACGGTTGAAAGTAGGGTGGATGAGTAAATGAGAACAAAGAGCAGGGAAGAAGAGTGTGTGTGTGCATGATGGCACTCTTTGCACATGTGTGAGTAAGCACATCTTTGAGCTTTGATGTGCATATTAGTGTGTGTGCTTTTCCCCTCTCTGCACCTATGTGTGCTGCTGCTTCGCTCCAAAATGCTGTCATATCATTTTTAATGCGCCATAGGGGACACGGTGCATGTTCAATACAAAATGTAATGCATAATAATTCATATGGAAGAGGCTCTCAGGGGAGGAGGCACCATTCTCGCCCCCCCCAGCGCTGTAATCAATCCCTTAACTGCATACAATTAACACCTCCATCACTCTCATCTGCTGAAGGGGGGAGAGAGTCAATGGAGGGGTTTGTATTCAGGACACAGAAACCAATAAGACTTAGCTGCAGTTTGCAAAAATGTAAATTGCATTTTCATTTGCACTTTTGAAAACTTACACCACTGGTGTGTCACATGTGTGCGTCCAGGAATAGTAGTGACAGGGCTGGAGTACAGTAGCACCCACAGGCAAGGTGATGCTGTCTGTTAAACATTTATGGCACAAAAAAAAACCCAGTAAATATTTCAAGCAAGCTTAAAAAATGAATGGCTAACAGCTTGGCCTTCTTACTGGTTTATCTTCTGTGCAAGTTCATCTCGAGCTGACCGGGTTTTTAAAGAGCTCTGCGAAATGTGACATCCGTGTATCGACCAGAGGGAGCGGGTTATACGGAGGCCGCAAAGTGGAGTTTTTCACATCTTGACAGGTGACATAAAGTACGTGGGCGGTGTGCAGCAGCGAGTCTTCCTGAGAGATTCAATGTGGGACAGTGAAACAGCAGCCGTGGAGAGACAGGGCCTTGAGGAGAGGAATAGACTGTTGTCGAGAAAGCTCAAAACCCACCCATGCATATCCCTGTTCTTTCAAATATAAGGCTGACAGCTACCAGTGGGCAGTCTGTCAGGACCGGGCGCCTTGTTTTGAATCAGTTTTGGTTTCATTTATCCAGGTGTTGATACATCTGTCTCTGAGATTTCTGCCGTGGTGAAGGTGAACGGCATTTCGTTGACGGTGCTTATTGAAAAATTGTATTCAACAAGGGGCATAAGAGTTTATTGCAATGCCTGCAGCTCTGTGAGGCTGCACTAAGGCACAGCAGTGCTTTGCTGACATCAGCAGCTTAACATGCTCATAATGACAATGATAACATGCTGATGGTTTGCAGGTATCATTTTTAGCATAATCGCCATCGTAATTTAGGGTGTTAGCTTTATAATTAGCACTAAAGTACACCTAGCACAGCAAAAAAAATGAATCAGCAACACATCTCCCTTTAACTCAAGATCGTTTACAGACATCACTTGTCTGCTGATCATTTTCATTATTAATTAACCTGCCTATTATATTCTCTATTACTTGATTAAATGTTTTGTCACAAACATTTGAAAATAAAGAAAAAGTCAATTTATTTTTTTTGCTACGTGGCAGCAAAGACAAGCTGTAAACAACGCTGTCATATTATGTTAGAGCCACTTCTGTTTTTTGTTTGGGTAAATGGTGAAAATAATATAGCCACCAAGCGGTGACCTCTGTAGACTATAGAAAACTATAGGACTACAAATCCCACGGTGCTCCAGCCAATTCATAAAGTCAAGTGTGGGCAATTTGTGGCTGAAGACGCCGACAAGAGAGACAGTTATCAACCGTTAATGTTTGCTGTTTAATGCAAAGTTTGCTTATCATTTTATTTTTTGATTGTGATAAAAGCCTATTTTCTTTGTTGAATGTGTTTTAGAACAACCGTGTTTTATTTTTGATTAACCGCTTGAGCCATTCAACATTAAGCCAGCCTGACAAACCAAACAAGTCGACCTCCACCGTGAGTAAAGCAAGCCAAATAACTTGAACGATAACATGTTGGAAATGTACAAGATGTCTAAAGTGGCTTTTAGAAAGTAATTAGAAGAAGTCGCAACAAAATATTGCAAAAATATGGTAGTTGTATTTAGTGTAAACTATCCCACATTATAGATGATCTTGCCACACAGCTTATTTTCTGCAATAATCCAAAATACAATAAGGAATCCCATTGGTTTTTTGTCGAGGTAACCAGGGCGATGCTAACTTCCGGGTTGGCCTACAAAAATATGTCATCCCTGCACCGCTCAATTGTGCATGTGTCATACCCCATAGCTCCCATAGCTCCCATAGCTCCCATAGGGTGTCCCAGCCTTCATTTTAATAGCCTTGGCCATAGTGGGATTTGTAATTTAGCGCCTCGGAGGTTAGCCGTGCAGCTTGAGTTGCCATGGTTACACTGATTTGAAAGTGAGCCAACACAAAGCTGTGTTACCGGAAAACCTGAGTAACAGTGAGCTGGATGGCTGGAAAACCCCCATCTGGCTTATTGGTGGTCCAACATTCACTCCTTTTAGGTGTCTAGATTGGTTTGTGAATCAAAATTGTTGAAGATTAATTTTCTTGGATTGGCTAACCAATTAACCAATTAACCAATTAACCAATTAACCAATTAATCATTTCAGCTCTATACCGAAGAAATAGCACTGTTGATTTTTTATGTTTTAGCACCACAACAAAGCCATTCAATTCTCCTCCATTGTACTGGTTTTACAGCAAGACTCTAAAAACGTGGGATAAACAAAACCAAGACTAGCCGCATGACTTGACACTAATAGAAGTCGTTTATTTTTTGTAATTTGGGTGAAATGATCCTTCAAGTGATGACGATATGTATCAGCGTTTGTAGCAACATGTCGTTCTAGAGACCAAATGGCTGTGTGTTAACTCACTCTCTGCACATTGTCTGCGGTCAGGCCTCGCTGCACAGCTCGGACACTAAGTCTGTAGTCTATGTGGCGGCTGATCTCAGCGGCGTTACACCTCATTCTGTCCGTCAGGATGGTTGAGCTTGTCTCCTCCGCTCCTCACTCCGGTAAATCAATCTGTTTGTTCTGATTACTCAGACGAGACCGAGGCCCGTTTGATCCGGTTAGTGGCCAGGTGCAGTTTCCCCTCCTTGTGTTTCCCCTCCATCTCTCCCTCTGTTCTGCCGTGCCATCTTGTTTCTGTCGTTTTCTACTCCCTCGCTCCCTCGTTCCATCTACTCTCTCCCTCCTCACCTATCTCCCCTCCATCAACTTTGTCCTCCCAATTCTCCGCTCTAATTCGCTTCTCCCATTTCACTCCCTAACCTCCTGCCATCTATCTTACCTTCCAAATCCTCCACTCTCATCGTCTCTCTCTCTCTCTCTTCTCCTGCCTTCCTGCAGTTATTACCCTCCTGTCTCATTTCCTTCACTCACTCCCTTTTTCCTTCTCTCCTTGCATTGCACCTAATCTCTGCTATTCTGTGTGGTCATCATGACAGTTTCCATCCAGCCCTCGTCTGATAAAACCAGGCAGCAGCTGACCAGACAATTTATTATTCACTTCCTGCTCGCCACGTTTCCTCTTCTTGTCAACACCTTCTTTCTCTGCGGTCGAATGCTTTCTACCTTTCTTACTACGCCACTGTCTAACCCCATTCCTTTTCTTTCCCAACTCTCCGTCCATTCATCCAGGCAGCCTTCTCAATCTAGTAAAAGGTCCATTGTGTAATGGTTAATAAATGATGAGAGCGAGGTGGGCTGGCACTCAGAATGATCCACAGCTCCTCGGACAGGACCGTGCAGCAGCACAGACCATGTCAAGGCTTAATGTCTTGGAAGAGTTTGGCGCTCGGCCTAATGTGATGAACCTGTTGCTGTTCGGTGTTATTGCACTGCGAGTGCAGGTCTGCAAAGCTATTTTGGTTTCCTTGTTTAAAACACTTACTGTAGACGTTAATGCCTCAATTACTTTGTCTGTGTGTTTAACAGCAGGATATCCTTGAAAATGATTACAGTAATTATTGGTGAAGATGTCTGGATATACAGTATGTGATAAAATATACTAACCTAAGGTTCTTTTATTCGCATTCTTGGTAACACTTCATTTTACAGTTCTGCAAATTTCATGGTAATTAGGTGAAAAGTAACCTATTTTAAATTTCTTTGGAATTACCCCAATATTTACCTAAAAATGTATAGAAAATTACTTAATTATAAACATTATTTAATTATTATATTCGGCTATTTCCCAGTAGTAATTTATTTAATACATTTCCAGGAAAATAATACAAAATTAATTAATAAGCTTTATTTCCAAATAGATGATAATAAGCAAATAACTTATTTGAAATTTCCTGAATCATTACATTAGCTACCAGGTTACATGTAACGTAATAATTATAGCTAAACAGAGAGTGATCAGTACACTTCCAGTTGCTAAGCTAACATAATCTTGAGTTTCGCAGCAGGTCGGCTGAATATGTGAAAATGGGAAATTTGTCTACAGACAAAATTCAGCATATATGAAGAGAAAAAAATCCTATAATAAATGAATGATGATTAAATATTTACCTGGGATTAAACAACAGAACAGCCCTTTCAAGGAAATCCCCTTTGGAAATCAAACTTCAAATTAAAAAGCCAGCCCTGTTGTTGCCTCGCTGTCGGAGTTATGACTCACGTCCATCGGGAGCAGAGGAGGAAGTTGCAAATGTAGATCAGGCTGGTTGGATGGATCGTAGACGTTGTCTCCGTCTGACGGTCTCTGACTTTTAATGTGGACATCCTCCTTGATCTTTCTCGCCCCGTCCGCTGACTCCTGGTCGATGACTCTGACCCCTTTCCAATTGATGTCGTGACCTCTTTTGGTCTGATGTTCACAGACAGCTGATGTCGTCTGTTTCCGATGCTCTTTCATTCCCAGGGTTACTCCTCGTTTCCACATAGCTCTGTACGCGAGTCAACCAGAATTTCATTCATTCCTATGGAAACCTCTGATCTTTGATGTGTTTGCGAAACTACTCCTTCTGTTTTTCGATTAGTTCGTAATTTGCCTCGAGGACGTTGAAAAATTTTAACTTTTGCGGCAGATTACTGACAGACCGTATAAACTGTGTGCATATTAGCAAATGAATAACTGATTGATGATTGTTTAAAGACGTATGAACCACAATGCATTAACTCTATATGTTACAGCTGGCATGTTACCAATGTTATCTAACATGCTGTCGAACTTGTATGTATAAATGTGACTCGTCTAGACTGGACGGCGGAAAACAGACAAAATTAAATTCTCTCCCATATCTGCGATGGTGTTTCCATCCACCCATAAAGAGATGCATTTCCTTGCGTTGAACACTAGGGGCCGTAATCCATTTACTCAGCTTGTTCTCATTCCCAGGGCGTTAAACACAGAGGCTTTGTCACGGCCCGACGGCGTTCGGTACCGCCGCACACGGCACCCTTTAGCACCTAAACGTACCGGGTGTTCCATTAACTATAATGCAAACCTATCCGCGCTAACAGTAAATGCTCCGAGAAAGTGGGCCGGGAGTGTGGTGACGTAGATTAAAGAGCGAAAAGACACACTAAAGGCGGACGTGAGGGGAGGTGGATGGGTCCAACTAACACAAGACTTTCATCCAGGAGACCGCTGTTGGTGTCCCATAACGTCCAGTTTAAGCCCAACTATGTTGTTCTTTCCTAAACCTAACTATAGTGGTTTTGTTGCCTAAACCTAAAGTAACACCAAGGGTAACTATAGTGGTTCTGATGCAGAAAATAAAGTGACGCCAAGGGGTATTACAAAGCGGCAGTATGTGACGTGTTGGTATACGATACCGATTTACGGACAGCAAACAAAACTGTGTGGAAACGAGGCGTTACCCGGCGTCCTTGCCATTTCACCGATGTAGTGTCTACAACAGTGACTGCGAGTGATGCTACCACCCAAGTATTCTTCTCTTATAGGTCAAAAATGAATGTCCTTCATCAAACAGTATGTCGGAAGTTTTTGCTTTTCGACAGCTTTGCAGAGACGGAAGACAACAGTCTGTTCTTTTAGCTCGTCCACTGTGTTTTCCTTTTGGTTTATCCAGTGGATTTCCAGCGTGTTTGAGGCTTTTCTCTCCACTGATAGCCGTGTACGTAACCCCCTCCACTGAAGTTAAACATCATCACTACAGCAAATCACGCTCCCTTATCTTGTGTGCTCAGCCGAGCTTTCAGCATTTAATCAGCGTGTCTGCGTGTCGCCGCTGTTGTGTGTATTTAAGAAAACCTGTTTCTCTCTGTTGATATATTGCCACTCTTACTCGTGGGTGTTTGTGTGTGTGCGTCTGTGCTGAAATTGTTATTGTTTGATTTTGATTAGAGGCCGCCTCTGTCTGCAGATCTAGGAGAAGGAGAAAGAGGCGGTGTGTTTGGACTCTTGCATACCCTAATAATGTCTCTTACCGTTATCCTGATGTGCTCCTTTTTCTCACTTTCTTTGTCTATCTTAGATTTCTTCCTCTCCTTCACTCTCTCTTGTTGTTACTCTGCATTGATCCTCAGCGTGCAGCCACTAGCTTTTAATGAATGCCACGGCCTAATGGCTTTATCATTGGCCTCGATGGCCTCACCTCGGCCGCGGCGATGGCTCGGCCGTAAATTGTTTTCGTAACCAAAGCCACGTGAGGAATCTCAATAGGGGGCTGCAGACGAC
>CAKALG010045807.1:0-14067 GCA_916700815.1 Helicolenus hilgendorfi
GTTTTGGGACAAGATTTACTTTCATATTTTTTAGATCCGTTTAAAAGTCTGTGTAGGGAGTACCTGTCATGTTTATTCTCCCTCGCCACATCATATCATTTTGCAAAGTAAAATATTGATGCACAAGCAATACAGGCAGCCAACGCTTTATCATAATTACCAAAGCAGCTACATAAATGCTTCTAATGAGAATAAATACCAACTGCAAATATGTGTCAGCTTTAATACAGCTCTGAATCCGCATTTTTATAAATGAGTTAACAAGGCAACTGGATGTACTAACAACACTGCCTGGATTGCACCAGGTGTCTCTCATACAGCAGATTAGCAGACAGCTATGTTCTCTCTCCATTTGGAGTTTGATTTGTGTTTCTCATTAAAGGTTGTTTGGACTGAAAACTTTAATTCCCAAAATGAATACAAACACTTTTACATGTGTTGTTTTTTATTTGCTGTCTTTTTTTTTTTCTTTTCCTCTCGTGCTTCTCGCAGTCGTCTCTGCAGGTTTCCCAGATTAACTAACGATAATTAGCTGCATCTGAAACACCTTGGACCTGGGAGCTATAAAAGAAAGCATTTTGGGAAAAGGAGCAAGACTGTAGGTCTTGCTTAGTTGCTGCACACAAAATATCTGTTATGTGGTGTTTTGTGTAAAAACAGAAATTCATGGGGGTTATTGCTGCTCTGTCGCTTAACATTCAACAAGCTTGCATAGCAGTTCAGAACAAGTCTAGCGAAACTGTAACTTGCAGGGGTTTAAAACACAGCTGTTCTAACTGCAGCCCTTTTTAAAGTAGTTGCACGGAACTGACATTGGATCGTGTTCCATGATGAACACAAAACGGCGTTGCAGCAAGGGCAGCTGGTTAAGTCGGCATCGAGGCAGGCTTGCTGTTGGAGGGTTTCATAACCCACTTCCACTCCCAGTGAATTGGTTTGGAATGGCACTTAATATGGCGAGCCCTCCACGCAAACGCGCAAACGGAGTAGAAGTGGGTAGGGAGAGGGTGGAGGGGGCAGTTTGGAATTGGGCCTAGACTTCTGCGCCTCCTCATGGCTCTGTTTTCAGAGTTTAAAAAAAAAATCTAGCCAGTGACGGGAGACTTTGGCGAATCACAGGTCATTTCAGAGAGAGAGCGTTCCTATTGGCTGTGCTCCGGCTGGTGGGCGGTGCTTGGTATTTCCTCAGCAGATCTCAACATGGCTGCCGGGTCACAAACTCTCATTTTACAGCTAAACCGTGCACTACAAGATGATGCTGAAAACATTTGATTAGAGAAATAGACATTAAAGTAACATTATTTGATCAGCGCTGGCTAGTTTGGCCGTTTGGTCGGAGTTTGCGAGTGATTGACAGCCGGCTCTCATAGATAGCAGCTGGACAGCAGACTCCAGCTTGGCTCTGATTGGTTGTTTTTCTTCCGGTCTGTGAAATTTTGCAGATGCTGTTAGGCGCACCGGAGGACACAGAGGAACATTATTTTTTTTCAGATTACCTGTCTCATGCACTATTGTCAGGATATAGTGACCATTTTATAAAAATAATAATCATATTTGCTCCACTTCCACCGACTGCAGCTTTAATTAACAATCACAAATATTATTTACAGTAAAATATCAGCAAAGTCTCTCCAAGTATTGTGCATAGTACTGGTCTATATATGTTCAGAGTTAGTACGAGGATCTTTCAAGCTCACCTGTCCTGGTGTAAAATGAGGATAATTTATTGAATATGAGGTCTGTCTACACGGTTCTCCTGCAGTTTCACCTCTTCACCAGGAGTGGGAGCACTTCACCAAGAGAAAATCTGGTCTGATAAGGAAGGAATGAGTTGCTGTGTCCTCAGTCTGGGATCGTGGTTAATAAGAAAAATAGGATGTAAAGGGCGTGTACGTGTTATGGGAGGTGAAGCCAGAGAGAAGTCAAATGAGGGCTGAACTGGAAAAGGGCCCATAAGGACAGACGGATGTGTGGACACGTAGATGGAGATTGAAAAGCTTGAGCTCTGGCACGATTCCCAAACATCACAGGATGTTGACGTCTTTTATTTCAGCGCTGTATCTTAACTCTAACCTCCAGCAATGCTTCTGTCAGGATGGTGGGTTATGATATAGGCCTACAGGGGGAAACAACTTGACTCTCAGGCTGGACACCTTTTATCTCCTCTGTCCCATAGATGACAAATGACTCGGTAGCACAGGGAATTATCACAGATGTCAAACTGGAAAAGACACCCAGAAGGCCATCCCAGGACAAGACCTGGAGCCTGCTGGGCACAGTCAGCAACACATATTGAATTACTGATACCAGAATCTTTTGTGTATGTCAGCATAGGTTGTGATTGACTGTCTGCTGAGTGAATATTTGGCTCTTTTAAAGGTTTCTGGAGAGTGATGAAGTAACCTGGATCTATTTTGATGCACTTTAAACTTTGTGAACTTTTTTCAAATTTGAGCCAAAATGACAATCACTTATGGAAAGGTTTTGATGTTTTGGGAAAAACGCTTATTCGCTTTCTTGCTCTGGGTTAGAAGAGAAGATTTACACCCACTTTCATGTCTTCCAGTAAATATAAGGCTACAGACAACAGCTGGCAGTGGTGCAGATTTAGGTCCAATGGGGCACTTTGCCTGTCTATTCATTGTGTTTAAACCCGGTATTTCTGCACAGTTACAGATAGAGATCAGGCCTACACTAATATTATTAGTATTATACTCTTTGTAGAATCAGATTCCAATGGTGTCTGCGTAGGATTGTTTCCAACTCGTGTGATTCACACATTTCCAATAACTCCAGAGCGTAAAGTCTAAGGTCAAAATTTATTGAAAAAAGATGGATGTAATCTTTGCCAAAACTCACATGTTTTTATTTAACGAAATATTCTGCTACAATTCATGTTTGTTGGTGTTTAGCCTTTCAAAAACAACATTTTCACTGCAGAAAACTGCTCGCTTCTCCAATTTGCCAAATCTGCCATTTAAATAGCAATGCGCTATAGGTGCGGGTGCACCGGCTTTATGCCCAAAACACTCCGTATGATTAATTGAGACTAAATACAACCCCTTTGCCCCTTGGGCCTAAGTTTGTGCCCAGATTATGGACCGTTTAACTAGCAAAAGTGAAGTTGGACATGCCCTAAATGCAGTTGCGCTATGCACTTTAGAGACCATGCACTATAGATGGCTTAAATAGGCCGCTTAAAGGTGTAATATGTAACCGTTGTCAGTTCCTGTTTGTAAACAAACAGCATTCAAAGTTGGCCAATCCTCCACAGCTCAACAAGCCAAGAGGGAGAGAGAAAGAGAGCAGTGATGTTCAAGCAAGCTACAGAGTGACTGAAGAGAGAGAGCGGCGTTAGTGAGAACAAAGCAGCAAATCAGAAAAATAAAATGTTATTTAGGTTAGTTAGGTGCCAAGTTGCCAAATTTTGCTAGCCTGGCTCTATCCAGAGCGTTAACAAAATCCATTTACCAACCAGCACCCTTAAAACTCCCTAATTAACACAATATATCTTGTTTGTTTAATTTGTACAAAAAGCAAAGTGTACAAAAAATGTAAAGACTGCGGTTTTACAGGGGGTCATGTCAGGTTAACTGTCAACCCTGTTTCCAGCCTTTATGTTAAGCTAAATGTCTCCGGCAGTAGCGTCATATTTACCATACAAATAATATGAGAGTAGTATTGATCTGCTCAACTCTCGGCACAAAAGCAAATAAGCACATTTCCCAAAATGTTGAACTACTACTTAAAGAGCTAAGACGCTCATAACACTATATGCTTAGATTATTAAATTATAGAGTCTCTGACTATAAATAGCCAGTCACGTTTTTCTCTAATCACACCAGACCACCCGTTCTCTTTTGTTAGCCCTTCACTGCTCCCTATCTCTATGAACATGAATACGTATAGTTCTGGCAAAGGAAGTGCAGCTGTGATAAGAGTTACATGGCAGGAATGCACAGAGACATTGAATAATTGGGGGTCAACTGAGGGAAGACTGGTCGCTGATGTTTCTCATGGATGTGTCATGAATCAGGTCACTGCTCTTTACAGCTCATGAGAACAATGCAGCCCTCAAACAAGAATCTGAATCTATGAATCAGCTATTGTGTGTGTGTGTGTGCGTGTGTGTGTGTGCGACTGAATGCAGAGATGGTGATAAGATATTATTGAGCTGTCAGGAATCAGCAGACAGTCTTTTCTATTTTATGGACTGTGTGAATTATGACAGACCTTTCGAACAGTTAATCCTTCGCAGCCATTTCTAAGTTATTGTCAGGCCTCCGGGTCTGGTAATGTACCTATAATGAATTTGATTATACACAGATCATTTTGATGGTGTTTTATGTAAAATTAATAAAATACCCACTCCGGTCTTTTCTCAATCAAGACAGTTGGCTAATATCACATTATTGTAGCATTGGTCCATCTCTTTGGTCCAGACTGCCATCAAAATCCAACACAGTCTCACGGCAGTTCGTGAAATAATCACGAAATTGAATCTATTTGATTTTTTCGTGAGACTCAGCACAACTTAGTGCGTTTTCCTATGAATGTCCAGCAACACGTGACGCATGTCAAATCAATAAAACTACTCGGTTAGGTTTAGGTAACAAAACCACATAGTTACGTTTATGAAACTTTTGTGGTTTGGATTAAAATAACTCCAGAAGTGCCGTAACTTGAGTACGAAAGTTATGTGACAAATAAATCAACGTTGACTTCTGGTTTCACACGGGACACAAACACCGGTTTCCTGTGTGGTTTTTGTCCCACCCCGACATCCTCCCTGTGCGGCGTTCACCGCTCTGTATACTTCCCGGTTCACAATTATGTGGATTACATACGAATTGATTTTGCTCCCCTGTCTATTTATGTTGCTCCATCATCAGGTCAGAATTTCAGTTTGTCTGACACTTTGGTTTACGACCAAATACCTGCAAGATTAATGACATTCCCTATCAATGATAAGATGATGATAAACTTGATTATTTAAATGTAACATACTAAACTAAGTTGTAAACAATACCTGCTAAACATCAGCATATTAATGTTGTTGTTGTGAGCATGTTAGCATGCTGTTGTTTAGAGCTGCAACAATTAATCAATTTAGATGTCAACTATTAAATTAATTACCAACTATTTTGATAATCTGTTTGAGTAATTTTCCAAAGAAAAAAAAGTCGAAATTCCTCTGTGACAGTAAACTGAATATCTTTGAGCTATGGACAAATAAAGACATTTGAGGACGTCATCTTGGGATTTGGGAAACACTGATCAAGTTTTTTTTCACCATTTTCTTACATTTTATACACCAAACAATTAATTGATCAAGAAAATACTACTACTGTTGTTAGTATTTAGCTAAAAAAAACACTGTGCCTAAGTACAGCCTCACAGAGCTGTAGACTTTTTTTTACAACAGTGTGTTAGTGGAGTAAAATCATGCTGATGTTTTTGACCTTTTCCACAGACGGCTGGTGCAGGCTACTTTACTCCAATCTGGCATGAGGTAAAGATAATTCAGCTACTTTTTGGGGAACTACTCACAAAACCTTTTGTGGAAAGACAGTTCAATTGTAGACTTGAAAAACTAGTCCATGCATTTATCTTCAGCCGACTTGACGACTGGAACGGCGTCTTTACTGGTCTTCCTAAAAAATCGATCAGACAGCTGCAGCTGATTCAGAACGCTGCTGCTAGAGTCCTCACTAAGACCAAGACAGTGGATAATATCAGTCCAGTTCTGAGGCTCCCTGTCTCTCAGAGAATTGATTTCAAAATACTCCTGCTGGTTTACAAAGCACTGAACGGTTTAGGGCCAAAATCAGTTCTGATCTTCTGCTATGTTATGAACCATCCAGACCTCTCAGGTTCATCTGGATCAGGTCTGCTTAGTGTCCCCAGAGTCAGAACTAAACATGCAGAAGCAGCGTTCAGTTTTTATGCATCAAATATTTGGAACAAGCTCCCAGAAACCTGTAGGACCGCTTTAACTCTGAGTTCTTTTAAATTAAAGCTTCAAACTTTCCTGTTTGCAGCAGCTGCCTTTTATTAACCCAAATAATTATACTGCATTATAACTTTTATTCTTGTGTGTTATACTCTATTTTAGCTTTTATTTTTAGATTGTTATTGTCTAATCTTTAACGTTTTTATGTTTTAATTATGGCTTAATGTTCTTTTGCACTTTGTTGCAATGTTCTTGAATGTTTGTGTAAAGCACTTTGAATTGCCCTGTTGCTGAAATGTGCTCTACAAATGAAGCTGCCTTGCCTTGAAATTTCATGTTTCTGTCGTTATTGTCAACAAATCCCATGAAAAGACCAAAAACAACAATGAGTTCTCTCAATACTCTGATACAGCCCCAAGCCCATTTGTTCTTCCCAAAGATGAAAACTTAAAAAAAAGAATATACAGTATAGTTACCACTGTTCGTTGGCTATTTTAAGCCACAGATTTGGTACTCTGTTGTTGCAGGATGGTGTGTGTGTGATGGAATGACTCAAAATAAACTACAACGGCGGTGTTCATCCAGCCCGTTCTCATTCCCAGGGCGTCAAATCCAGATGCTTTGTCACGGCCCGTATGCAATGCACCAGGCTGTCCATTAACTACAATGTAAATTCATTAATGGCAACAGCAAATGCTCAGAGAAAGTGGTCTGACGAAGCGTCAGTATGTGATGAGTTGGGATGAGAACATGTTGCAGCGGCACTCAGCGCCCCAAGCCCATTTGTTCTTATTGAAGACAAGAAAGATGAACATAATCATGAAAGTTAACACTGTTTGTTGGCTATTTTCAGCCGTGGATTTAGTGCTCTGTTATACGACAGCAGAATGGCGTACGATGGACTGACTCAAAATAAACTACAATGGCCATGTTCATCATAACTAAGGAGCATGTTGTAGCTCAGTGATGTGTTTTTTTTTAGACAACAATGGAGCCCTACTTTTGTACATGATGGATGTGGCTCTCCTGCACTTCCATCTCCTCTGTAGTCTGATGGGAGGCACGCGAACGCAAGGGGGCACAGGGTAGACCAACAACACAATGGGAGCAGTGCTAATGGGCTCGTGACGAGGGATTCTGGCACAAATCTGGGTGGAGGAGCCATTTGAGAAATGTTCTGCCCCTTCTTTAACGCTTATACTGTCAAAAGTACTCTTTAGAGCAGGGGTGGGCAAACTTTTTGACTCAGGGGCCACAATAAGTTTTAAAATATGACAGATGGGCCGGGCCAGTATCAGATGGATGGAGAATGTTTGTGTGAACTAATATAAATTACAAATAAAAGCCATTACCTAAAAAGTAAAGAAAACTTACATTTGATTTCAGTGGGAACAGTGTTGTTGGTCACCCTTTTTTGCCAGTGCATCAAAGTTTGGTGTCAGTTTGGCTGTGACAATTATAAACCAATCCCACCTACTGCGCACAGAGGTTTAAGGGAAAAACAGTAATTTATGAAAAAAAGAAAATGAAAACGCCCTTTTAAACATAAGGGGGAACACAAGGCAAAAACCTTGGCTAAATAAAAAGTGCCGACAGGTAGATTCGAACCCCGGTCCGCCGCAGTTCGCCCACTGTAGTCGAAATAGATCTTATTTTTTTTTAAATAAGGGCTATAAGAGTGTTCGTACTGGGGAGTGGGATCGACTGAAACGGCAAGTACTGCAGGAAAAAGGTAAAATGAATGCGGTCTTTACTATAATTTGGACAATTTTGTACCAATATTACGGCATACAATGCCATAAAGTAGTCCGGAAAGTATTATTTTCTTTTAAAAGTCTAAGCCGTTGATCTACGTCTTTAGTTGGAATCCCAACTGTAAACGGGTGAAACTACTTTCTGTTAAGATTTAAACTGCTGGATCCCCGGTGAGCTGAAACACACTCTGCTGTTTTGGCTAGTCTGTTTTAACCACTATGTAAGGAGAAAAAAGATGCATAAAACTTGTTGTTTAGGTTCGGATACTGTTCATAAAAACCAACCGAGGTTACAAGAATGTTTTGTAAGGTATTTGACGAACTTTAGTGTCCGTTTTATTACTGTTTTGTGATGCTAAAAAAGATCGCTAACGGCTAAATGCTAACGGCTAATTGCTAATCGCTAGCTAAGGCCTATGCTAACTGCTGGTTTAAGCTAATCGCTAAGCTAATTTCTAGCTATGGTTGGTAGCTTAAGGACAGCGTGGTGAAGTTTAAAGTTGTATTGTGCTTTGTTTACATTACAGCCACTCTGGTTAAGTGAGGCTAACATGTAGTAATGGTCTAGTGCAGGGATGTCCAAACTTGCAGAGAATCTGCCTCGTAGAAGGCAGTAGCTCCATCTAGTGGTAAAACTGAGAACTACAATACACTCAAGCGCAAGTTTCATGTGTGGGCCACATTACATTATATTTTTAGAATTTGCTGCGGGCCAATTAAAAATGGACCACGGGCCGCAGTTGGCCCTCGGGCCGTAGTTTGGACACCCCTGCTTTAGAGGGATGTTCTGCACACATGTGTCATATTGTCTACATTTGCAACTTCACACATGAAGCTGTGTTTCATATAGAGGTGCATTTAGAAGGTGCATATAAAGTTAAACAGCCTGTCTTCAGTAGTGAGTAATCTGTATTCCACACCTATCACTCCACAGTTTTCATTCCATTTTCATAATATTTCATCTTCGTCTTTCTCACCTTGGGATATAGCCTCAGGGAGCTATAAGTTGTATCTACTATTTTCGTATTCTGGTAATATTGAAGACTTTTGTAGCTGCAAATGGAGCGTCTTTTCTTTGACATATTTCAAATTACCGTCATAGAAAGCTCAAACGATCTTTGGCTAAAACTCTCCGAGGCACACCTAAACTTTTTCATGGCAGATGTTCCAATTGCTTTTTCCTCCCACACCCCATTATAACGTGTCCTGCTTTTCACCTCTGGCTCCTCTGGTCCCATTTCCTCCATGTGGTCCAATGTAGACCATCGCAGCGCAGCCATAACACTGCTGGAGGTCAGGGGGTTCATTCCTTATGTGTTGCGCGATGGGTGTACTGTGAAAGTTAACACTGCATTGATGATAGTGTAGTACTCAGAGTGTTAGCTTTCACACTCAATTTGCAGTTTCTGGATGAACACCAGGAACACTAACAAAACAGAAATCTAACTGATCCCAGAAGATGAATCACTGAAGTTGAATCCACAGTGGAACATACAGTATAGCCTACTGAAACCAGAACACCTCCAGCTGTATTTAAAGACTAACTATGCACAGATTCACCAAAAGAATCATCATAGTGGTGGAAAGAAATGTTCTCCAATTAATTATCAGACTTGGATCTGTTGGGCAGATACCCGGGTAAAAGCATTGTTTTTCATACACTGGTCAAATTTGAGATTTGGGGCTATTTTGCTTCCATAACATGTCTTCTTTCAGATTAGTGGAAAGAACCATATTCATATACCATTCACAGCCTGAGTTATAGAACATTTTATACATAAAAACATGGCGAATTTTTTTTTTTTTATGGCTGTTGACAGTATTTTCTGATTTATCGACTGATAAAAAGAGATATCCAAAATTCCCTCTGTAAAAACTAGGGCTGTCAGTCAATAAAAATATTGAATTGCGACATTTCTGTTCAAACGTACCTTAAAGGGAGATTTGTCAAGTATTTAATACTCTTATCAACATGGGAGTGGAAAAATATGCCACAACCTAAAAATCTAAACTTATAAAACCTGTCTTTATTTACAACAGCCAACTTCAACCTTTTGTTAAAAGAGTGTTTCATAGATGAACGCATCAAACTAATCCAGCATCTAATAGTAGATATCCAAGAAAAAAAAAAATAGAGAACACCACTTCATCCTTTTGATGATTCAAACCTCGTCAAAACAATTTTCAAACTAAAACTCTTTCACACATTCTGTTAAAAGATTTTTATTATGAATGCAACATTTGAACGCACATTTCAGCTGATACAAGCTTAAAAAACTGATTACTTTATTAAATACACAGTGTCAAGTGCAGCCCAGCAGGAGGCAGTGTAAAGACATTGCTGGCACTTCAAGCTGAATGTCCATTTTTAGATATTTTTTTCATTTTCCAGCAAGCAGTTCACTCGTCACATTGTTCCAATGCAGTCTAAGGTCATACTGCTCACGGGACAGGAAGTACCTGCCTCACAGTTCGTCTCGTGTTCTCCTCCATATGTAATACAGAAGTGCATGTTGGGCCTTTTTTAGATGGTGTCATCCAAAAGCTCGTGCAGCCTCTCTCCTCTGTTACTGTGCCTGCGTCGCCTGAAAAGAAACCCAAGTGTCCAATTTAGATCAAACGGCAGCGACAACCCCAACAAGTGAACATGACAATGGTGTTGTCAGCAGACACAGCCTGACCTGTCATGCCTCGTGTGTGTCACTTAGGATGCTAGGTGTGTAGCATTTTGCTGTTTTCATCTTCTGCCCTTTTTTTTTTTGTCCTTTTTATTAAAGCAGCTCCTAGCAGTGTGTTATTTTCTCTCAGCGTACGGCTTTATTATCAGAGCATAGCCTGAAATGAGATTTGAGTCTGTGCCTGCCAGTGACTGTGTGCATTACTGTACCTCCACAGCAGAAATGCCAGCACTCCTCCCAACAGCAGCAGGAGGACGGGACACAGTACAGCTGCTGTTGTCCCTCTGCCCTCTGTCTCACAAGGTGCTGTCAGCCAGGAAAAAGACACCAGATGAGGGGGAGAAAAAAACAAACATCATCTGACATGGCTGCCCTAAAAGGCCAAGAAAGGTCCCTCGCAACCAGTCTGTACAGTCACTAAACTGACTGGGACAGCGAGAGCTAACAGGAGGGATCCTAAAATACCCCGGACTGTCTTTGGATCATCACGCCTCTCGGCAGATACGAAGAATTGCATTTGTCTCGCCTGTTTAGCAACAGTAGTAGCAGCAGTAGTGGCGGTAGTGATTTATTGATCGCGCTGTGGAAAATCCTTTATCACTGAAACACTACCTGTGATACAATACACAGAACAAAGTGCAATGAGGACACGAGGCTCGAGATAGACACAGGGCGCGGTATATAAAGGAGTCTGATTACTGAAATATCCATGACACAACACAGTGAGCCGACTTTATAGAAGATGTCAACAGGCTCAGCCACCTTCTCAAAACGATCAACTAGCTTAGACTAATAAGCATGAAACATTATAATGATCTCATAATCTTCAGTGGGAAAATAAGTTTTCAGGTACTTTATTAATACAGCAGTGTGGAAGACTTTACAAGTCAAAGACTTGCATTCAAAAATACCAAAGTATTATCAGGAAAATGTACCTAATCCATCAGAATATAAATAAGGCATCATTGCAGAACGTCTATATTGTTATATTTATTATATTACTGGGTCATTATTACCGATATATTAAGTTATATGCAGTATTTTTAATTTTGTCACTAGGTCGAAATGGAATAAATTCTACTTCTTCATGCACGGCTGATTAGTGTATTATAGCCGATCCCAACTGACATTGGGCGAAGTCACAGGGCTGACATTAAGGAACAGACAACCATTCACGCTCACGTTCACTCCTACGGGCAATTTAGATTCAACAATTGACTGTGGGAGGAAGCCGTAGTGCCCGGAGAAAACCCACGCTAACACGGAGAGAACAAGCACACTCCACACAGAAGGCTTGGGGCCCCAAGCTGGGTTTGAAACCTGAAAAAGTTGATATGGCAAGATGTTTTCTGTTTACACATTCAGCAGAGACAGAGCAACATTATCATTTGGAGTCATGTTTTTGGCCACCTGTTAATTGGAAATCCAATATTCACTCCTTTGTCTTTAGCTCTGTTTTGGTCTCCACCAACTCCTGAAGGAAATATGTCTCTTTAGCTGCTAAATGCTCCACTATATTCACCAGCTAGTTGCTAACTTTGTGTCAGAAACAATCAACAATGCTAAAATGAAGCTGTGAGAGTGAACCAAAGCAGTAGAGTTGTGGGCTGTAAAGCCAAAAACAATGAGTTGAAATATGCTCCAATGGAAACTGAAGAGTTGGGGGTTTGTCTCTACAAGTGAGCTCTTTTCATTATATATTTATCTTTTTTTAATTTTTTAAGTGTTAAAGAGGACATATCATGCTCATTTTCAGGTTCATACTTGTATTTTGTACAACTCGTACCTGCCGTGTAGGTGGCAGAACTGTGGCCCAGCATGTTGCTGACCATGCAGGTGAAGTGGCCACAGATGGGAGTCTTGGTCACCAATAACGTCGTCCCATCTTTGGAGACTCTTCCCACAGTCATGGTGATGGCGGCTCTCTCATGGAACCAGCTGAAGTGGGGGTCTGTCCCCCAGCCCTCGCCACAAACCAGCGAGGAGTGAGACACGTTGATGCTGACGGAGACGTGGTGCACTGCCTCTGTAAAGACAGATGAGAGCGGGTGAGGATAAGAATGTAAAAGAGGTGATAAGGATGGAGGTGAAAACGCAGAGCCGTGGGCATCTATCTGTTGTAAAATAAGAATAATGGCACAAGCCTGTCCAAGAGGGTCGAAGACAAAGAATCATTAGAGACGTTTAATGCTGTCAGGAGAAACTGGCTCAGTTTTATGGACAATAACGAGACCGGAGAGTGAGGTGGAATGTCGGAGAATGGGATGATGGAAAGCCCTGGAAGCTCAGAGAGCAGATGTAGAGAAGAGTGGAGCTGATGAATTGATACTGTTAGAGCAGACAGACGAGAGTTAAAGCAGAGAAGCTTTGACAGGAAACTAGAAAAAGCTACGACGAGACCGGAACCATCTAGAAGCACAGAAACAAAAGGAAGCGAAGCCCATGGGCAAATTTAATTTCAAGTGTTTCATTATTAAATGAGACATCCACAATCAGAAGGAAACAATGCCTGCTGGCGTGAAATTAAAACACATTCATTATACTGTTGGTAATTGTTGGAGTTAACACTAGAAAGGCCGGGACATCGTCAGCTGATGAGCATTTAAAATATTTCTGCTTTCATATCATTACTCTAAGACCAAATTTGTACATAAACTACCTCTGTAAGCTTTTTTAAATTATGCTTTTTATTGTTTCCCTCAGAAAAAAAGACTACAATGACCTAAATCACAACAAATAGAATAATATGTACATATAACAGATAGTAACCGTAAATTGAAAAAACAAACTATTCAGAAACAAAGGAGAGAAAAAAGGTAATAATAAAATAAATAAATACATTTTGTTTTATTTGTGATTAGAAATAAATAAATAGTAATGAAAATCAACAAAAATAAATAAATAAATAAATCATCAATCAATCCATTCATCTATCAGCTTTTTTTTTGCAATGAATCAATTGCTCAGTCTATAAAGCATCAGAAAATTAGGTCAAGGCCCATGTTGCCGTGATTGTTGTGTCCAATGTAAAAATGTTTTTACTTTGAACCTCAATTTTTTGACCAATATAAGTGAAAAGTGCTCATAAAAGAACTCCATCGGTTAATAAAGAACATGTAATATGACTGAAAGCTACTAAATGGACCTTGATGTGCGATGGCTTTGTCGACAAAAGGTCGTTAAAATGAAGCAAGTCCTCTAATTGGAGAAGCTGTAACCTTCAAACGTTGGTCAGTTTCATTTGATGGATAAATTAAAGAGGACACTCCGTTTTAGCTTGATCTCGCCTCATTCACTAATTAAAAAAGAATGCATTCAAGGTGATGTTGCGGCGTGTTGTACCAGATGCCACACAGGTTTTTTTTTTAAGGGTCTAGAGGACAGAGTTACTGGAGAAAGGAACTTCTGTGGTAATGAACACTACAGAGTGAGAACAGGATCAATTCATAGTGTAATAAAGGGCCTGTACGCATAATTCTGAAACTCAAAAGTTACTATTGAATTTAAAATGAATCGATTGATTGTTTCTGTAATGTTAACTAAAGACGTAACCATAAATCCCCTCCAACATGCTGCGTAGCATACTGTACCGTATTCCCTGACGATGCAGTGTGCCGTGGTCTCGGCCCCTTTGTGATCCGTCACAGTCACAGCGAACACGCCGCTTTCCGCTCGGCTGTAT
>CAKALG010045808.1:0-11977 GCA_916700815.1 Helicolenus hilgendorfi
GCGCATGTGTGCTGACCCGCTACACTTATACGCTGTAAAAAGTTACAAATAGTCCCTTTAAAGGTCCCATATCGTGCTCATTTTCAGGTTCATACTTGTATTTTGTGTTTCTAATAGAACATGTTTACATGCTGTAATGTTAAAAAAAAAACTTTATTTTCCTCATACTGTCTGCCTGAGTATGCCTGTATTCACCCTCTGTCTGAAACGCTCCGTTTTAGCTAATTTCAAAAGAACTGCAACGGAATTGCGTTGCTAGGCAACAGTTTGGGTCCATGTGTACTTCCTGTCAGCTGATATCATTAACATACACTGCAAAGGGAAATAAACTGGGACACATGTTGAATGTTTATGTTTAAAACCGTGTGTGATCTAAATATTGCATATTTGTGACCTCACTGTTGAAACGGCTTGTTTCAAACGCACAATTTCTGAATACGGTCTGTGTGTATTTCTCCATATATTGAGCGTTTTGATACTTTCACAGTATTTATATAGCACTTAAACCTGCTTTATAATATAAAAGACATGAAAATCTCACTTTTTACAATATGGGACCTTTAAGTAATATACATATATAAAATAATATTACGAGAAAAAAAGTCATAGTATTATGCGAATAAAGTCATAATATTAGTATATATATGTATAGTAATATAGTAGTAGTAATTTTACATGTTATTTTCTTTTTTTCTCGTAAAGTTATGATTTTATTCTTGTAAAATTATAACTTTTTTATTGTAATATTATGACTTTATTCTTGTAATATTATGACTTTATTCTCGTAATATTCCGACTTTTTTTCTCGTAAAGTTATGACTTTATTCTGATAATATTACAACTTTTTTATTGTAATATTATGACTTTATTCTTGTAATATTATGACTTTATTCTCGTAATATTCCGACTTTTTTTCTCGTAAAGTTATGATTTTATTCTGGTAATATTACAACTTTTTATTGTAATATTATGACTTTATTCTTGTAATATTATGACTTTATTCTCGTAACATTCCGACTCTTTTTCTCATAAAGTTATGATTTTATTCTGGTAATATTACAACTTTTTTATTGTAATATTATGACTTTATTCTTGTAATATTATAACTTTTTTCTTGTAATATTATGACTTTATTCTCGTAATATTACGATTTTTTTTTGGTGAGTTATGACTTTATTCTCGTAATATTATGATTTTTTTTCCGTCAATGTGGCCAGTTTGGTTTTCATGCTGGAAAACTGGCCCTGAGCACTTGCACATTTTGTTTTGTATGCTTATAAACCTGTGCAAGAATACAATAAAGAGTTTTGGGGGGGAAAAAAAGAACATGAAGTATTGTATAAGACTAAGCATATAAAATATAGGCTACATTATGTGAAATATATTACTCAAATGTAGTGTGGACCACTAATACAAATGTAGCCATCATTTATGAAGAGACTCTGTGACCCTTACTGAGAGAGGATGATCAGTTGTGGACTCTGCGACCTGTGGAAGCTGATTTAATTTCCTGCCTTTTTGCTCATTTGTTCAATCTTCCAGGTTTAAGCCTGCCATTGTGAAGGAGTGCATTCGTGAAATTGTGAGGGAGCGACTGTCTGGGAAGCAGTACGACCCGGAGAAAGTCCCAGAGCTGTCCTGTTCACTGGCAGACTGCATTAAGGACAAAGTGAAGAGTGAGCGATGCTTTCTCCCTCTCTCGTTATAACTCAGAAAGACAGAGCATCCAAGTACTGTTGTAAATTGAAAGTGGTGTTCAGAATAATTACTCAAATATAAGTGAGACTGTCATTTTCATTATTCACACCTGTGCTTTTCCTACTGTGATAAGTCTAAATGTCTTCTGTGAAAAAGGCACAAACAGACTAAAGGTGTTCTGCCAATTATGAATCAAACTGCTGCTTTTTATTGATGTGGCTGTCAGTACAGAACCACCCTAAATCCCTTGGAGAAGGAAACAAGTACAATGTGAACTGAATACGAAATGTATCCAGAAGATTTAAGCTGAATAAAACGCCATAAAAGTACATGTATGAGTACAAGTACAAGTCCTACTTAGTAAAATGTTCCACCCAAATTCTACGCAGTAAATGCAGCATATTGGCACCCATTCCTATATTGTCCCTGCAAAAAATATGTACACTATTACAGACAATTTCACGTCTTCAACAGGTGCGGGGTTTGACAGATATAAGCTGGTCGTGCAGGTGGTCATTGGAGAACAACGAGGACAAGGAGTCAAGTGAGTAATCGTTTGGTAGTGGTAAACAAAAAGCTCTTACAATTTGTAAAACTACTATATTTTAGTGGGATGCTTTCTCTAACGTTGGCCCTTCTTACCATCAGCCGTTCATTAATAACTCTTCAGTGATGGATTAGAGAATGTGTGTGATATGTCGATGCTCAAGCTGCAATACAAGCCAAAAGAGCAGCAATGCAATAACAGCACTATACAGAATCTCTAATAGTGTTACTGTACAGGGTTCTCATGGTCGTGAAATTCTTGGAAAAGTTATGAAATCTTTTACCCAGAATGTTTTTTAAACATTTTGAATATACATTGTTAAAATCTCCAAACATGTCTAATGTTACACGAAATACATTCCTCGTATTACTAATTCAAAATCTAGTGGTGCGTTGGCGGGAATGTCTATCGAGCAAATGCAGTTAGCGAACACTAGCAGTTTGCTTTGCCGCAAATGCCCGGGAAGTGCGTTTTTAATAATGTACGGCTTTCGAATGACAAATATAATACATGGCTCAAGAGAGAGGCTGGATGTAGGCTCTGCACCGAAACGTTTTGACGTTGGCAAGCGGCTCTGGTCCGCCGTGCTAAAGGGGAAAAGCATCAAGACAACCAACAGACAGCTCAACAGGCTGTCGGCGTTGGAACATATCTCATGCCTGCCGTAGCCAGGCCAGATAACGTTAGCGCAGCCAAGGCAACACGGATCAGACCTTCAAAATTGAATCCATGACCTTCTCATGTGTTTTACCAGGATGTCTTCAAGGTGCTTGTGGGATGCTGACACAGACAACTACGCAGAAGATGTGTTCATGAATGTAGGTGCCTTTGTTCTGTTCACTCAGATGGGAGGGTGGCGGGGGGAAACAGACTTCTCAAATACGGTATTTGTTTTCATTTAACTGTGTTTTACCTCTGGGTACAGGACAGCTTGTTCTGCGCGGTGGCAGTTTTCGGAAGCTACTACTACTGAGGACATACGGACGGATGACGGAATTCATTCAGATGATGAAGATGTGAGGTGAACGTTCAAACGAGACCGCTCACCGTCAGCACTCCGGGCCCACGGTGCGTTGATGTGTAGTAACTGTATGTAACCGCTGCCTCTTCATCAGGAAAGACGACATTCAGCGCAGAAGTTATGGATATCTGGGGTGATACTGTAGGGATTTTAAAATGAAGGATCAAACCTGGATTTCCTGACTAGTCAGGATGGTTATTATAACATGGTTATTGAAGACAGTAAAGTGACCAGTCGTTGAGTGCTCGTCTTAGCACAGCAGATACAGTAGAGGTCAGTATTTGTCTCTGATTGTCAACATCATGACAGATTGGCCAGCTACTCTAATTGTCTGTCCAGTGCCTCACCACCTGTATGATCCTAAACTTCATTCTGCTCTCCTTTTCACACACCGATGCCTCCCTGTTTTGCTAATGTATGATTGAAGTCCTTTTAAATATTAAATCAACCCTTAGTTTGAGTTTGACACTTTGTTCTCTCTTAATGTTGGCGTCCTATTCATCACAGGAGTGATATAGCTTGGCATTTTGAAGACTATCAAAACATTGTACACACAAAAATGTCACCTACTGTTATCATAAACATTGCTTATTATATACGCTGCTTATACTGTAACGCTATAAAATCAATTATTATCACAATGAGCATTTGTACATCTACAAATAAACTAATAAAATCATAATTGAAAGGATTTTGAACCTTTGCACTGCCTACCAACACATTTCTAGCCACACAGGATTTCATGGTATGAGTCATATTTGTGATGTTGGCTTGTTTTCGTCTGGTCAGAATTCACATGAGATGCAGATTGAAGTGATGCAGCTTTGTTTTTGTTGTTTTCCTTTCACACGTCCATTAATCCATTAATTAGAAATCTCCAACTGTTGAAAGTTTTGATACCAAATCACAGCATGTTTTTTTCTATGGTGTTCCTCAAGGTCTTGTTGTCTTAATGTGGTATTTTGGAGGGATTATTGATCATTTTAATTAACAATTAATGAGACATAATAGAGCATGGGAATCACCATCACAAACTTATATCATGTTCCATGCTCTTTCACACTTTCACAATTTATTTTAAGTAATTATTTTTTATTTCTTGACACAGTGCTGAGCAGCATCTCAAATTAATCTTCAGGTTCCCAGCTTCTACGTGGCATCTACTGTTGACATTTATGTCCCCCTGAACGCCCCGTCCTCCAGCCCTACCCCTCTAAAGAAAGAGGGGCGGAAGTGAAAGCGTCATTAAGCAATATTTTTGAATGAATGACTGTAATCAAATGACTTGATTTGCCAGTTCAGTGGAGAACTAAGACCCAAATCTACACTTCTTTACGCTTTTCATTAGCTTTGAGGATGGTCATTGTTTTGGGTCACATGTAAAACCATTGGAAGCCCTTTTCAGCAAACGCGCAGCTCATATAGACGTACCTGCCCAGCATGAAACAACTCAAATTGAATGCTAATGTTGCTCTGGGTCTGTTGGATGTATAAGCACATACTGTACTAGACTCCTAACATGCCATAGACACTTGATAGTCTGGGCCTTTAAAGGGATAGTTCAGGAGTTTTTAAGTGGGGTTTTGTTTGAGGAACTTATCCATAGTCAGTGAATTACCAACAGTAGATGTAGGTCGGCGTGCCCCCAGCATCGAGAAACAGACAGGAGTACCGGCAAAGCCATACAGTGCTCCGTTTAAGTGTCACTATATTAGAATATTTTCCAGACAGCGAACTGAACTGAGAATGAAACGTATCTATACTGTCTTTGTCATCTGCGCCTGCTTCTTTTAGGTGGCTTAAATACGTTTTTCTGCCGTCCCGTCCACTTTTGCTTTACTGTTTCTCGATGCTGGGGGCGTGCCGACCCCCATCTACTGTAAGTAATACACCTACTGTTGATATATACCTCTTACAACCCCACATCAAAACACTCAAACTATCCTTTTTTAAGCGATAATCACTGGTAATACATGTGCATAGTTAGATGTCAAACTATATTCCAGTTCGGATAAACTATGCATTTAAGTTTGGTAAAGCTAGGTTTTAACTGCTTAGCAAATGTAAGGGTTGGCTGCTATTTTCACATTCTGCACGGCCCTCGTTGGCCTCATCCTGAGGGCTTCTTGGTGAAGGCTGGCTGAAGTGTGTAGCGATCAAGTTGTTGCTGCGTTGCTTCACTTTACTGTAGCTGAATCACTCTAGAGTGGTCATGCTCCCAAGACCCCCATACATCTATCTTGGGAGCTTCCTTTTTATCCTCTGCCTGACTGCTCACCCGGCTCTGCTCTCACTGAGCCTTTCGACCTTCTCCAATCAGTCTCTACTGTATGTCTCTCCGTGTGTCTTCCTCCTCAGGCAATCTGTCATCTCTCGGGGTTTCAGTCAGAGATTGATTTGGAAGCTGTTAGTCACTGATAGCCAATTAGCTGATGCAAGCACAACTTCTGCCACCACTAACACAATTCTGTATTCCCTATTCCCGGTCATGCCTTTGGCCAGGACTGGCACACAACGGAGTCCGTCTTCGGTGGACATACTCGGACAATTAAGTAGCTCTAATTCAAGGTGAAAAGAAATGCGCAAAAAAAAGAATAACCCAAATCAGCTGAACACAACCACTATCCAAACACAAGACGAGCATTTATGTTTGGTCTCCTCATCGCTCCACACAGATCTGATGCTGGATCAGAAGCTTGAGTGACATTTAGGCTACATGCTTCATGTGCGTCGGGATCTATTTGTCTGTTTGCATCACTTTTTTCTTTCTTTTTTTTTTCAACTTTTCCATATCAGTCGAGCGCAAAAATCTTCTTTTTGTGTTGATTTGACTTTTTTCCGAAGCGCATAAAAAACACTGGTGAATGGACACACACTTATTGTCTGCTGTGCAACACCCACAAGTGATGGTGGCTTCATTGAGACAGCGGCGGCATAACTTGTTGTCTGATTTGTCAGCACATAGTTTGTAAGGTCAAATAAAATATCCTCTACACATCTGACAGGAGACATAACTGAAGCTCTCTGTTTAAAAACGACTGCAACTGTAATGCCCAGCCAAACCAACTTGAAATCAGATACTCTAAAAGTCTAAAACTAACTGCGACGACATGCTGGGGAGGTTTGATTGCATTTCAAACTGTTTGCAAAGACTGAAATGAGAGCTGTCAAAGCACTGCCAGAGAGGCACCTCCTCACAGGAAATGGATTTAATCTACTTTCTCTCAAGCATTAAAATTAATTCTTTGACTATTTCGCCCGCTGAGGCTTTATGCATTATACTCTTTACTTGTTTTACATGATTACCATCAATTTATTCCCCCAGCTTCCGCTGCAATTTGGTCTATTTATACAGATTATAGAGTGAAGAGGCGCTTCACATCAGTGGATCTTTGGAGCTCACCAGGCCGCCAGTAACACAGCCTGTCAAACTGTTTGTCATCACAAAGCACCAAAAGATGAAAAGACAGAGTTTGACTAAACAAATTGCAGTAATTATTTCACAACAAAGGGAGCGACGAAGAAGCACATTTACAATCATTTTAAATAGCTGAATAATAAATCACTCGCACAGCTGCTAGGTTTTTAACATTTGTATGTTTGCGCCAAAACAATTTTGAAATACAACTGAAAATGTCTATTGACTTGTTGGCATAGATACAAGTTAATTTCACTTTTGTTTGGGTGGTGATGTTGAGAATGCTGTTCCATGCTGCACCTGATTGGACGGTAATCAGGCCATTAAATAGGCGTTATCAGCACCATAGATGTTGTACAAGTGAAACTTAAAAGCAACACGGTCTAACACGTAAAAGTTAATGAAACGTCACGTTTTGAACACAAACAAAAATACCTCTTTAGGTTTAGGCAATAAAACCACCACTTCTTTAGGTTTAGGCAACAAAAACAGTTAGGTTTAGGCAATAAAACCACCACTTCTTTAGGTTTAGGCAACAAAAACAGTTAGGTTCAGGCAATTAAACCACCACTTCTTTAGGTTTAGGCAATAAAACCACCACTTCTTTAGGTTTAGGCAACAAAAACAGTTAGGTTTAGGCAATAAAACCACCACTTCTTTAGGTTTAGGCAATGAAACCACCACTTCTTTAGGTTTAGGCAACAGAAACAGTTAGGTTTAGGCAATAAAACCACCACTTCTTTAGGTTTAGGCAATAAAACCAACACTTCTTTAGATTTAGGCAACAAAAACAGTTAGGTTTAGGCAATAAAACCACCATTTCTTTAGGTTTAGGCAACAAAAACAGTTAGGTTTAGGCAATAAAACCACCACTTCTTTAGGTTTAGGCAACAAAAACAGTCAAGTTTATGGAAAAACATTGTGTTGTGGGTTAAAATAACTACGAACACAAAGACCACTGCACATTGTTGGTTTGACACGGGATTCAAACTCCCGTGTCCTGGGTGAAAGTCCTGTGTCTTGTGTCCCATTCATTGTCGCTGACCTCCAGCCCTTCTGGAATTTGACGCTCTCTATATTGCAGCACCTGACTTCACGCTTCTGCTCTTGTCATAATTACTACGGTCCCTAGAGCTCGCCGTCGTGTTCTTTTATACTTTCTTTCGATGATCTACCATGTCAATAGATAATAAAACCTACTAGCGGGTGTAGTAGGCCCCTATTGACCCACATCTATGGGGCTTATAGCAACTCATAACGCCTATTTAATAGCCTGACAACAGTCTAATCGGCTGCATTAAGAAGGACTTAGGACTGTTGAAGGTTCGCCAGCTTTTGCACATTTCACTTCAGAGTTATGACTCCTTAAAGCCTGACTGTGAACCTCAATATACTATTGACACACTTTCAATTTAACTACAGTATTTGCAACTATTGCCAGTTGAGAGTCCCACAGTGAAATGTTTGCCAGCTCTTCTTCCCTGTAATTTCTTGGTGAAATTGAGACGTCTTAAATTAGACGAGAGGTCGTTTTCAGATTTCTGTTTTTGTAAGTACTCCTGGGTCTCATCAGCCCCCAGCTGGAAAACTAGATGCCTTTCACACTATAAAGACTAATGAGATTGAAGTGAGCAGTTGAAGTGATCAAGCTTACCTGATTCAATTAGTCAAATGACTCTTGCTGTGATTACATATACGTACGTGCCAAAGTAGGTTTTGCCAATCTATTTCTGGTTACAAAGAACAGCTGAGTTGTGAATGAACTTCTAGAAGCTCAAATACATCACAAAAATGCTTTTCCATGGTAATTCCTACTCAAATATTCTAATAATTTTGCAGCAATTTGTAGTAATAAGTGCAATACAAAATAAGATCAACTGCTGCAAAACCACATCCAGATTGTTTCCCCAAAATGTGTCATAAAACACCCAATACCAAAGTATAAAGGATTTCCATTGCATTCAATGAAAATTGTTGCCGGTTCGAAGAACTTCTTAATCACAACATGATTTTTCTTTTCCCATTTTCTTACACTTTAATGTCTCAAACTTAAACACATGTTTTCATGTTCTCTTCGGTGTCTTTAATTTGATCTCAGTCTTTTTCATTCCAAAGTTTGAGCAATTTTGAAGGCTGACAAATAGTTTCTCTTGAGGGGCTCGAGGTGCAAGCTCTTCCAAATAAGATGAAATACAACAACTAGACAACAATCCAACTAATGTCCCCTTAAAAAAAACATTTATTTTCCAATATCAGCTTCACAAGAGCAGTTTTTGATATAGTGCAAACTGAGGCTGTAAATATGTATTGATATATAGAAGGCAATGTCATCAACATAAATCAAAAGTATTAATATGTGTTATACCTAGTTCATTTAACATTCATTTAATGAATTTAATTGAGTGTACGTTTATATTTTGTTCGCTCATTGAAGCTTCTGCTGTTTTGACACATCTCATTTTACGCTAATCATCTTCCAGCTGATGAAACAAAACAGATTATTCACAGAACTAAGCAGACATCAGATGAATGACTTGAACTACTTGTGTTGATAAGGAACCATAATATACTCTATTTTCTGTTATGTTTGTTGTTGACATCAAAATGTTCCCCGACAATGCCCTTATTGTATTGCAAGTCTGAGAGCTCACTAAGCATTTCATTGAATGATAAATTGAGATTTGTTTGATCAAATTGGCATTAGACTGCTGGATTATTTACTCAGAGACAGACAGTATTTGATGCTCTGTAATATTTGCACAATACACTCTCAAATGTTTGTTTTTTATCTAACGAAATGTATTGCTTTTCACATTGAATATAAAGAATGTAAAAAGAATATTTTTGATATTGTCAACATATCCATTTAAAAGACCCAAACAAACAATAAATGTATCCCACTATGACAAGTATTTTTGATTGTTTATTTGTTACAATGAACATGGGCACTAGTCTATTGTAATTCAACCCCAAATACATGACCTGCTGCCTTTAATAACACACTAAACACTGAAAACAGTCCCCAATAAATACACTATTTACTCCTGTTTGAGTAACATTTATTTAAAGCAACAAAAAACTGTTGATGTTGATGATTTTGCTTTCTTTTTTTTTTTTTCTTTTTTTTACAAAACTCAACTCTATATATATATTTAATATTTTTCGGTTTTGAAAGTAGTGTTGTAGGCTGACAAGCTTAAATTATTACAGCACACATATGCTTCATTTTTTACAGTAAAACAGCTTTGGAAAGACTTTAAGTTGGTTTAAATATTATATATTAACAACACGTGCATGTAGCTTCCTAGCTACCCATTTAATAAAGTGCAACCGAGTTTCATTCACAGTGGAGGTGAGAGCAAAATTGATAATTGTTATTACGATAATTATAAAAATGCTTAATATCAGAGACGATAATCTGTCGACCCATAATTGAAACCTTATATCTTTAGTCCACAGTTGTCCATTGACTACTCCCGTGAGCCCGTGTAGCGATTAAGCAGGTCTATTGATTTTTCTCCTGAGCCTTAATTGCTTTTTCCAGTTTAATTCTACAGATGTGCATAAATACGTGCCCTTCAGAACGTAATCAGCTGCTCTGGATGGACATGCCCTTTACTAGCTAAATGTGAAGTTGAGGGAAATATTCACTTGAGCAAACCATGACTGAATTAATTTAATGGATGAGCTGATAAAGCATGGTGACATTCATGGTCTTATTTGATGTATCACTTTGATCACTTTAAAACCATACACCTGTGTTTGTACCAAAGCGCCACCTTACTCTCACAGGACCCTCCTGGATGCCTTCACAGCTACCTTTTCTAACTGACTCCCACTGAGATTGAATATCAATGTGTTATCAAAGATGGTTTTATCATTTTATCAACATTTAAAGGGTCTTCCGGATATATGGCGCTGCAGTAATTGTTAAATTCATAGGAGTGTTTTCTAATTTAGAGTTGGTTTTATGGCTTGTTATGTTTGTAGCATACGGTTGTAGGAGAAATTTGGTGTCGTCTACATAGAGTACAACATCACTCATAGCCTCCTCTAAGTTATGTGTGCGTCTTATGTGCCACTTTTAATACAAAGAGTTATTAAGCTTAACAGGCAGGTGTTCTTTAAAACAGCAGTGGGTGCAATTGGAGCAAATGTGATTATAAAAAGTTATTTTTATGAAACAGTCACTGTATCCTGACAATGGTGCATGAGACAGGTAATCTGAAACAAAATCATGTGTCCCTGTGTCCCTGTGTCCTCCGATGTCCTCCGGTGTCCTCCGGAATTTTAAAATACTGATCAGCGCAATTCAAATGTTGCTTATTCTTTTCAGCGTCTTTGTCAGTGTCAAAAGTATTGTATAAATAGGCAACATATAATTAGAATAACATTGTCTCCTTTTCATTGCTCAGAACAGTGAAATGATAAACTCCTTCTCAGTAGATTTATTTATAAATCAGCTCTAATTACTGGACTGCGTGGATTTGCATGAATGCAATCAATGTAGCGATTAGCATCATTTACAGCCGGTGGTTAGTTTAATTAGGGATGCTTAATAGGTGAAAAATACTAATTTGTTGCAGTTGAGGTGCTCTCCTTTTAGTCCTTATAAAGCACTTTTCTTTGACAGCATTTTAAAAGGATAGTCTTGCTAGGACTGTTGTGTTTTTTTAGACGGAGAAAAAGTGCTCTTATGTTTTGTCACTCACCGATTGCTGAAAGCCCAAAGGTGAAATGATACTTGTGTATCACGGTGTACGCACCGCTCGTAGGAATTAATGATTCATTCCATGTCAGATTTCACCAACGGATAGCACTACTGCAACACTATATGGATATCATGCTTTAATTACATAGTATAAAGTCATTATTGACTTATGTAGAGTGAAGAAGGGAAAGGCTTGCTCCTGAATAGTGTTGTGCATATGTTTTTTTGCCCTTCATTTTGAGATTGCACCCACCTTATTATCAGCCACGACAGCGTACGGCTGGTATTATTTTCATCGTGGCAAAACGTGGTCCTGGAGACACCTACTGTAGCGGGAACTACCACAGAGGTGGTTTTGAATACTTACCAATAATAAAAGGAAACTTTTCTGTATCTTTATACTGTATGTATAGTCTTCATTTATTAAGAAAAACATATTTTGGTTCAACAAGTAATAATGGATCATGTTTCTCAGGTGGCGTCCTCAGGTAATGCTTGTCACTTAAAGGGACTGTTTGTAACTTTCTAAGCGTATAAATGTAGCGGGTCGGGACACATGAGCGTTCACATATGTGTGTTCGC
>CAKALG010045811.1:0-21439 GCA_916700815.1 Helicolenus hilgendorfi
TAGAGGCAAACACCAATACACAACAGTGAACTCTTCCTCTAAATCCAAACACAACTTTACAGACACGATATATTAAAACCGCCTCCCTGTAAATTCAACCTCTACAGACTCAGAGTGACACCAAAATCTGAATAATTCTCAACTTTGATTTCACCATTTCTTCTTCTGTCTCTATCAATCTGAGGGTGATTCGGTGGCTCATTACAGGTCTGCTATCCTAACGGAAAAGCACTGAAGATCACAGCATCCCAAAAACCTGTAGTATTACACTGTCTGTCTGCCTCCTGTCTGTCTGCCTCCTGTCTCTCTGCCTTGTATCTGTCTGCCTCCCGTCTCTCTGCCTTGTGTCTCTATGCTTCCTGTCTGTCTGCCTCATGTCTGTCTGCCTCATGTCTGTCTGTCTTCCTACTGTCTGACTGCCTGCTGTCTGTCTGCCTCCTGTCTCTTTTCCTCCTGTCTCTCTGCTTCCTGTCTGTCTGCCTCTTGTGTCTCTGCCTCCTGTCTGTCTGCCTGCCTCCTTTCGCTCTACCTCCTGTCTTTCTGCCTCCTGTCTGTCTGCCTCCTCTCTCTCTGCCTACTGTCTCTCTGCTTTGTGTCTCTGTGCTTTTCTGCCTCTTGTCTGTCTGCCTCCTCTCTCTCTCTTTCTCTCTGCTTCCTGTCTCTCTAATTCTCTCTACCTCCTGTTTCTCTTTGTCTCTCTCCCTCCTCTCTCTCTACCTCCTGTCTCTCTGCCTCCTGTCTCTCCTCCTCTTGTCTCTGCCTCCTGTCTCTCCTCCTGTCTCTCCTCCTGTCTCTCTGCCTCCTGTCTCTCCTCCTCCTGTCTCTCCTCCTCCTGTCTTTCTGCCTCCTGTCTCTTTGCCTCCTCTCTCTCTTTGTCTCTCTGATTCTTGTCTCTCTGTCTCCTGTCTCTCTGTCTCCTCTCTCTCTCTGTCTCCCTTTGTCTCTCCTCCTCCTGTCTGTCTGTGAGGTGTCCCGGCTCCCTCGGCTCTGAGGTTAAATGGGGAAAAGGTTTTGGTCAGCTGGAGGATATTTTTAGACTGGAAGAGACCGAGAGAGACAGAAAGAGACAACCCCGTTTGACCTGTTTACTAAAGCTAGTTTTTTTTTTTTCATTCATCATCATCTTGTTCAATATTTGATTTATTTATGTCCTTGTTTTTCATAGTCTGTGTGTTTTATATATTTTCTTTGTGCAACAATGACTAATATGTGAAATTTCATTAGAATTTGAGTTATTTTTTTCTGTGTCTCTTTAGGCTTCACATATCGATGTGTCTGGTCCAGCTCTCCACCCCAGTCGGCTTGGAAATGGAGGTGGTGGCGCGGGGAAGATGTGGAGGGTTGTTGGGGGGGTAGAAATCTCAGAATAAAACACGATGTCCCCCCCCTCCTCCTCCTCACTCCTCCTCACTCCTCCTCACCCCAAACACCCCCTTCACCCCAAACACTCACAAGCCCCACCCCTCTCTGCTTGCCTGCTGAATTAATTTGATACTATTTTTGAAAGTCAGTGTTTCTAAGGGAAACCTAATGACGCAATGACGTCAATGCAGGTCAATAGCACACTGCTGGAGAAGAGGACCAGAGAGAGAGAGAGAGAGAGAGACACAGAGAGGTGGTTGCAGGTCTCGTTGCCGAGACACTTTTCCAAATCCCCGTCCCTGTGTTGTGACATGAATGCTTCTCTGCTCCTGGGCTTGTTTTATATATGAATTCCCAAATCCCATCCACGCGAGCTGATGCTTTTCTTTTCTTGGTGCCATTGTAAAATTGTGCCAGATTTATTCCTTCCTTGCGCCGATAATAGCTGCGGACTCTCTCTGTCTTCTCCTGCCCCATTCATGCTTTCCGTCTCTGTCTGGAAGTCATTCACGCACACACACACACACAGAGAGAGAGAGATGCGCACAGCCAGTGAGAGAGAGAGAGTCTATCCAGTGAGAGAGACAGTCTATCCAGTGAGAGAGACCATCTATCCAGTGAGAGAGACCATCTATCCAGTGAGAGAGACACATCCAGTGAGAGAGACCATCTATCCAGTGAGAGAGACAGCTATCCAGTGAGAGAGACCATCTATCCAGTGAGAGAGACCATCTATCCAGTGAGAGAGACCATCTATCCAGTGAGAGAGAGTCTATCCAGTGAGAGAGACCATCTATGCAGTGAGAGAGACCATCTATCCAGTGAGAGAGAGTCTATCCAGTGAGAGAGACCATCTATGCAGTGAGAGAGACAGTCTATCCAGTGAGAGAGAGAGTCTATGCAGTAAGAGAGACAGTCTATCTAGTGAGAGAGACAGTCTATGCAGTGAGAGAGACAGTCTATGCAGTGAGAGAGACAGTCTATGCGGTGAGAGAGACAGTCTATGCGGTGAGAGAGACACACATGCACACAGCCAGTGAGAGAGACAGTCTATGCAGTGAGAGAGACAGTCTCTGGAGTGAGAGAGACAGCCTCTGGAGTGAGGGAGACAGTCTCTGGAGTGAGAGAGACAGTCTATGCAGTGAGAGAGACACACATGCACACAGCTAGTGAGAGAGACAGTCTATGCAGTGAGAGAGACAGTCTATGCAGTGAGAGAGACAGTCTGTGCAGTGAGAGAGACAGCCTGTGCAGTGAGAGAGACAGTCTATGCAGTGAGAGAGACACACATGCACACAGCTAGTGAGAGAGACAGTCTATGCAGTGAGAGAGACAGTCTATGCAGTGAGAGAGACAGTCTGTGCAGTGAGAGAGACAGTCTATGCAGTGAGAGAGACAGTCTATGCAGTGAGAGAGACACACATGCACTGAGTAGTGAGAGAGACAGTCTATGCAGTGAGAGGGACAGTCTATGCAGTGAGAGAGACAGTCTATGCAGTGAGAGAGACAGACTATCCAGTGAGAGAGATAGTCTATGCAGTGAGAGAGACACACATGCACAGAGTTAGTGAGAGAGACAGTCTATCCAGTGAGAGGGACAGTCTATGCAGTGAGAGAGATAGTCTATGCAGTGAGAGAGACACACATGCACAGAGTTAGTGAGAGAGACAGTCTATCCAGTGAGAGGGACAGTCTATCCAGTGAGAGGGACAGTCTATGCAGTGAGAGAGACACACATGCACAGAGCTAGTGAGAGAGATAGTCTTTGCACTGAGGTTGAATCTCGTGGCACGCCTCTCCAAATTGCGTAAAGTCCCTCTGATTTGGCGGGCTCTTTCTATCAGCTGGCTCACATTTGTAACTCTGTGTGCTCTCCTGCTCCTCTCCTCCACCACCAGCTCCAGCTCCACCTCCTCCACCTCTGCCCGACCAAGCAGCCAACCCACTTCTCTTTTGAGCTCCCTGAATCCTGAATGGCATCGCCAAATATTTTAGTCAGCGACCAGAACAGAGAGAGGACGCACATCATTGGACTGACCTGCTGTCTCCATCCATCCTGACGCAGGAGGAGGAGAAGAGGCTGCCTCTGCTTTCTACACCTCTCTGTGTCTCCTCTTTCTGCGCAACAACCTCTTCTTAATAAATAGTTTAAAAAGAGAAAAGGTAAGTGCTTTCATTTGTATAGATGGTGCGAACCAGAACGTGCTGTACTATAGCTGTGATGTGTGTAGCAACTCAATATAGTGATGGGAAGTTTGCAGTCAGACCATGCGGAGATATTTTGGGAACTTGGAGTCTCGGTGATTACAGGTTGGTCTCTCACGAGCAGTAATGTTGTGCCAAAGTCAGGTTTTGTAGTCTGGAAACATCCTTTTTGACACAAATGATCTAAATTATGTGAGGATGTCTTTTGTGCACGTTTTTGTAGATTCATGCCTTGCAGAGAAATCTAACTGAAGCTCTTAATTAACCATCTTTTCATCCAAAGTGCGACTTTATTTGGGTTCATCGCAGGGCATGCTGCTGTTTGCCCGCGTTGCTATCTCTGGGAATGATCAGATTATAGGATATAAACACAGCAATAGTGTATTCAGGAAGATTTTTTGGGGGTGTTTTGTGTGTGAGTGCATATTTACAACGGAGGGGATTTTGCAGACACTCAAAGAGAGCTGGCTGCGGTAGTGCGTAGGAGTATTCACGTGTTGGGGATCCTCTGCTTTAGGCTGCTCTGCTCTGCTCAGATGCCTAGTAACAACTAACAGAGAGGCAGAAAGAGGGGCAACTTTGGGCAAAATGTTATATTCTTTTACCCTGTTTTCTAATAGCTGTGATATATATATTTTGCTATTTTGGCAACACTTGTTTCTTCCACGTCGAGCCAATAAAGCAAAATGTGAGAGACCCTCATTGTTAATGTGTTACAGACAGATCATCTAGGAGGTAATTAAGGCGCATTTAGTTCTCTCCACTTGTAAACAACTTTCCGCAGCGGACTTGCGTCAGTCCACACGTGTTACCAGCCACCTCACACATAACATGTTGTCTTGTAATTGCATTTTGCAATTCCTGCATGTTCTCTTAACTTTACCATGCATTCGCTGAAGCAACAGCATCAGTTTCAAGTATGTTGTGGCTGCTTTTTGTGCAGCAGGATGGAGATTATAGTCACGACAGACGGACTGAGTCGTTCAGCACCACGGACAGCTCCTCATTGCAGATTTCAGCTGCGTCCACATTATCACCAGCAGATAGGTAAAGTTGATTTAAACACAGTCGGTTGCAGCTTACTTGTAAAAAAAAGTGGTGGTTTTCCCTCTACAGTTGCAGTAGTTTGATACCATGATAGCCTTTTATCTTGAAGATGTAACATGTTGTCTTGTAATTGCATTTGCAAATCCTGCATGTTCTCCTAACTTTACTTGAAGCAACGGCATCAATTTTCAACTGGCTGTAAAGTGAGTTGTGGCTGCTTTTGTGCAGCAGGATGGAGATTATAGACACGACAGACGAGATTGAGCAATTCAGCACCACGGACAGCTCCTATAGCTCCTCAGTACAGATTTCACCACCGGATAGGTAAAGTTGATTTAGGTTGCAGCCTACTTTTTAAAAAAGTGGTGGTTTTCCTCTAGAGTTGCAGTAGTTTGATACCATGATAGCCTTTTATCCAGAAAATGGATGTCTTGATGATTGAATTAGATGTGACAATGAGTCGTGTTCTGTCTCTTATCGTTGTGAGATGAAGTCGGAAAAAAGTGTGCTGCGGTTTGCAACTTGCAGGAGTCAGGAGTGCCTACTTTTTAAAAAGTGGTTAGGTGGTGGTGGTGGTGTAGAGGATAAGGAGGATCTCTGGCTGCTGAGTTTGTCGACACCACGCGGTGATCTTGGCTCACTGCACTGAGGAACCTCGGCTGCAACTCCCATTGATACTGCTCCCTCTTTGATTGAATGATTGTGGACTACAGGGAATTGTATTTGTGCATGTGTGTCTATGTGTGTGTAGGGTGGCTCGTGGTGGTGGTTACTTGACTATATGGACTCATCTTTTCCTGCTTGGTTTTATGGAAAAAATTAAGAGAGTCAGACAATAACAGATACCAAAAATATTCAGAGCATAAAAACTGACTGATTATTCTGTGATTTCCTTCTGCTGGTTTATTAGTGTCTTAGAGAGGACATGTGTGTCTTTCCCTATACATGCACTCGCCAGCAGCAGTCACGGACATACAGTTGGCCTACAGGCTACTGGGATAAAAATAGCACAAACCGAACCGATGCGACGGGCGCAGCCCTTTTTCCCTTCTCAGAGACGACTTTTCTAGGTAGCTGCCACTCAGTGGATACTCACCACCTCCATCTCTAAAAAACACTATCCACCCCATCCCATCCTGTTAAGTCTCGTGCATCTCCACGCTGCACGAGTGCAGATGGACGGCGTGGTGTGTGTGGAGAGACGAGGGTCTTACAGTAAAAGGTGTTAGAGATATTGAATAGGGAGGTTTGGTGAGAGACAGAGAGACATACTGTGGAGGGAGGTTTGTTTGTGCGCCCTTTTTTGCATGGACCAGTGTGGGTCTATTCCGTGGGTGAGCTGGGTCTGGTGCGTGGATGGAGGAGATGGAGATGGAGATGGAGATGGAGATGGAGGAGGCAGCAGCAGCTCAGCTCGCTGCGTTTTCCTCTCATTCGGCTTATAGGGACACCGTGTTTTGCCCGCCAAATGCACTGGATGCTGGGATAAAAAAATGCTCCCAAGACCAAAACAGCACCAACGCTTGGTGGGGGGATATATAGAGACAAGAGGAGGAGGAGGAGGAGGAGGAGGAGGGAGGTTGGATGGAAACCCAGATGCTCCAGCATTACAGGAGGGTTTTTACCAGATAACCTTCTTCAAAGCTGCAGTTTCCACGAGTCCACATTATACCCACCTGTAATATTTTCCTATTTTGTCATTTTCCATGGCACATTCTGCGCAGATCTGATCACAGAGTGTCTTTAATCAGCCTCTCCGGGCTGTAAAGTGAGAGAATCTAAACGTGACGTCAATGCCTAGTACTGACGCAGCCCTTCAAAAAAAAAAAAGCCTCTTTTATTTATTTATTTTTTTTCTTCTTCTTCTCGTCAGCAAAGCTTAATTACTAAAATGTTTCAGTGCTCCGTCGACTAAAAAAAAAAAAAAAAAAAAAAAAAAAAAAAAGAGAAGATCCCGCAGGGAGCGTCGGGTAATCCGCGTTCATCAGTATTTTTGAGCTGTTTTGCGTTCATGAGTTTGAGCTGCTGAAGAAGTGACGGCGGGACGAGAAGCTTCTGAAGAGGGCGACAACACATCACATATTGTCGATGAATATTGGCAGCGACGATGAGTCCCAGATTGTAGCTGTACAGAGGCTGAAAGTAGTTTAAGGAGGAGAATGGAGGAGGTGGTGCTGCTGTTGGAGGCACATTGGGTTTCTAAAAAAAAAAAAAAAAAAAAATCACTGCAATGATGCAACGGAGGGGAATCGGGTTCTCTTGTGCAGAGTTGGAGTTGGAGAGGCAAAATTAATTTACATTACATGCACTTCACGTAACGTTCCTAAGCGATGCCTTTCGTGAGTGTTTTTTTTTTTTTTTTTTTTCCTTTGCTCGTACTGTGACCTAAAAATAGCATCATAGTTTTGATCGTGCGCCAGAAATAGACAAACGGGTATCACTTGTATATAAAAAGGGAGGCAATCCTGAGACAAACTTGGACGTGCCACTGTAAGCCAACATAATAACAAATGGTGGACTTAATCTGTTGCATTTCTTCCACACTCTTGTTGCGGCTTTTCCCCACTAAACATCTCAATCTCTCTCTCTCCCTCTCTCTGTGTTTCTCCTCTTTTCTCTCCAGGTTGGAACAAGGACGTGGCTGCACCACGGTGAGTGAGACCATGTTTAATTCCGTATACTTTTGTGTGTATTTAGTAATGCATGCTCCTGTGTTGTTCTCTACCTCCTCCTCTGTCTCATGCACGCACAAAAAAACAGAAAAACACTTGACTCCTGGTATAGGCATGGATTTTATTGGCATGCTTTACGAGCCATGTTTTGACTGTAGAGCATATAAAGAGCAACCCTTCCTGCAGAGTAGGAATCACCCCTTTTTGGTAAATAAGCAAGTGCAAAAACTCCCTTTGTCTGTTGGCGCTGTTGAGTCTCCATCACATATTTATTTCTCTCCCTGCTTAACCGCGAAAATCGAGGGGAACCCTTCTCTGATGAGCGCTTAAGGACGCCTTTTCCACTCCGTATTCTTGTTTTTTTTTTTTTTAAAGAGGAGTCGTATACTGACAGAGAAGAGGAGGAAGAGGAAGAGGAGGAGTGGATGGAGAGTGAAGTGAAGTGAAGGAGCTGTTGCTGCAGCAGAGACCAGAAGCACCGCATGGGGAAACCCGGGAGCTGTCCAGCAGCAATGGTGCTGAAACATCACCAAGTGGCGGTAGTGGGCTGTTTCTGCTGCTGCTGCTGCTGCTGCTGCTGATGATGCTGGTAGTGTGTTTGCCTGTGTGTATGTGTTTGTGTGCATGCATGTGTGTGTGTGTGTGTTGCTCTTGGCAGGCAAAATCTTTACTCCTGTTTGGAAAACCCAACAGCATCTATTCTGAGTGAATCCTTCTTTCCTGAAGCGACGTTTGGAGAAGAAACACTGAAGCATCCTTTAAAATCGCCTGCTCTAACTGAACTGAGGGAAGACATTTGGCTGGAAAAAAGATGTTCCCGCCTGTATGGTTTGAACGGCCTCATCGGATGCAATAGGCAGGCAGGCAGACAGGAGCCGGACCGACTTGGATCAGCTCTTCCTCTGCTCAGTCCAGTCTTTTCCTCCCATGTCTGCCCGACTCATCAGCCTCATTTCTTTACCCTTTTTGAAGTGAAGCAACTCGCGTTAGAATGAACATGAAGATGTGAAGCCAGCGTCAAGTTTGCGTAGGAAAATGTTTTGAGAAAGTAGCAAAAAAAAATATTTTTCTGTGTTCGAGTTCTGCAAAGATGCGTCTATAACTTTAATGCTCTTAATGTGGTTTTTCATCACAATAAACTTTGCGTCCAAGCGACCAGGAGGGCGCGCAAGAGGCTCAGTGAGCGTCGCTTATTATCGCTTCTATACTCCAAGAAAGAGTTTGAAGGGATCACCTTTTCAATTCAGGTTATCAGTGTTGAATTAGAGACCCGGACCTGCAGCTTGATGAATATAGGCTATACAGGACACCAGAACCGCGCTAAACCCTCGAACAAATCAGTCTGTGCACGACTTTCACCAATTTTCCCAGTATTTAGATTTTACGCGATGCCACAGATGGAGAAAAAAAACAAACCACCACATCGACCACCTGTCTTTGTCATGCAAAATCCCGATTCACCTGCGATACATTCCTCCACCTCCCCAAACACACACACACACACAGAGAAAAAAACAACAACAACTCATTCATGTCATTCTTCGTCGGTCAAAACGCGCAACTCGAGGGGGGGTGAAGATCTTTGCTCAATAATTCAATACCGAGCGTGTAATTTCGGTGGAAAAACAACACGGATTCCCGAGTCGTGACTGCTAAAGTGAGTAATGTGCGCGTTGGCTGCGTCAGGAGAGAGAGAGGCAGTCACTGTGCAGAGCATGCAGACGGTGGGGGAGAATCGTGACTGACTGGGTTGCAAATGAAAAAGACCACCCAATAAAAAAAAATACCCACACCAGGAGGGGGGGTTAGACTCTGGGTTTGCATTAACCATTTCCCCAACCTCTGCCCTCCCTCCCCCCCTTCATACTCCTCTTTCTATCCCAAATATCTCCTTCCTTTCTCCCCAAAGCTTGTTTTTAGTGTGAACCCTGCTGTTTGCTGGACTGGCATGCTGGCAGCCAACTTGAATGCAGACGAGTTTCATCAGTGATAGTGGGGCGGTGTGGATGGAGAGAGAGGAAGAGGAGGAGGGAGGAGAAGAAGGGAGGGGGGGTATGTGTTTGGTTCAGGATCAAACCTGGTTTAAACAAGAAGGGGGGGGCAGTAGAGAGGGGGTCCAGATCCAGATCGTGACCCGGCCTCCACCTCGGTACAGTAACTTGCATGGAGGAGAAGTTGAGGGTTGTTTTATGGGAGGTGAGATATCACTATGGCTTCTGACAAAAACTAATGGAACTGTTGCAGGAAATAAAAAAAATAAAAACAGGTAAGTTCATCTATTTGATTCTTATACTTTGACCAAAAAACAACATTAAAGATTGTGTGCGTGAGAGAATGAGTGCTTTACGCTCGTGCTTTAACTCTTGATGTGATGCTCAGCAATGTGTTGTTATTTTTAAAAGTTGCAACATTGTTGCTGTAAAAAAAAAAGCTGTTAAACCATTATAGTGGTGAAATCATTTGTCATTTTGTTTTGGTTTCAACCTTTAAAAATCGCTGTAAACTGACTGAACCATCGGACTGAGTGTGCAGTCCGGAGACCCCCGCGTGGTTTCCATCAGTGGTTTCCTCCGGTGAACTCTATAGGTGACCACGGAGTCGCCTCAGATGCTTTCTTGTTGCTGATGTTGTGAAGCGATGTGGATGATGTGCAGCTGTGCGGAGCTTCACAATGTTATTTTCATTATTCTATATTTTTTGCATCTTTGCATTCTCCATAATTTAATGTCGCTTCTGTATCTGGCTCTTAGGGGCGTTATTTGTGATCGGCTGATAAAAATGGCTCATCCTTTGCTGTCACATATCTTGTTTATTATTGTCATCAGTGTTATTTATCACGATATAGAGCGACGGTCAGTTTTTATAGACGCCCTGTAAACGCAAAAAAAGAAAATGCATATAAACAAACATCTAAATGCTCATATCCCGACATCAATGCATATATACACTTTCCCTGGTATAGATCACAATTTTGGTTAGCCCTGTCTATTTTTTTTTTTTTTTTTTCTTTTTTTTTTTTTCAAAAAGGGGGGTCCCTATATGAGCGAGACACCGATTGGTTGATGACGAGGTTCGGTTCGTCCAATGAGATGCCTCCCTGCTCTCTATTTATTGCCAGCAGTTTTACAGCCTTGCTCTCTCCTCACTCACCCAGAGCTCTGGAAGCGGCTGCAAAGAGGAGAGCATCACTATAACGGAGAGACACACAGCAACGGACCATGCAGGGGATATAACACACACAGAGAGAGAGCACTGACAACAAAACGCATCGATGCACAGCTCCCAGTGTTTGCACATCCGAGCGTTTGGATAAAATAAAAAAAGGAGAGAAAAATATGAGGTAGAGATAGAGGAGAAAGGAATGGATGAGAGAGGAGAATCAAACTGGAGAAGGAGTGAAAGGACCTTGGACAGCGCTCAGTTGCAGCAGCAGCTTTTGCATCCGGAGACCCCCTTTTTTTCTCTTTCTCTCCATCTATCCGTGTGTGCATGTGTGTGTGTGTATGCATGTGTTGGAGGGACATGCTCGCCTCTGGTTGCAGATGGCTGGAGATACAATCAACCGAGCCGGGATGGGAGATACATTCTCGGATGCAAAGAGAGAAACAGACTCTCCGGGTGTCACGGAGTCTCCAGCAGCAGCAGCAGCAGCAGCAGATAATGTCCTTCACGAATCTTTTTGCGGTCTGGGCTTGCTGTTCATAACTATTAATCTGGGAAGCCCTTACCCCAAAAAGCATTTGCGGAGGGCGCATTCGACATCGACATCTGAAGACAGACGGCTCCTCTCCTCCACTCGTGGAATTTTTTTTAAAATCTTAAATTTTTTGAAGAGGCTTGTTTTTTCCTTTTTTTTTTCTCCTCGAATTTTCTTTTTGCATTAATGTCGTCCTTATTTGCTCTTGTTATTCCCGTCATTGCCACAGCAGTGGCGTTTTTATCACGGTTTGCTTTTTTCAGCCCTTTTATTATACGTGTCATTTTTTTTTCTAGTCAACAGTTTTTTCTTCTTTGTTATAGAAATTATGGCAAAGCTCTGCAGCCACGTCGCACCCAAGTTTTTACTCAAACTCTTGCGTGCATCAGTGTATAAAAAAAAAGATTATTCATGTCAACAAACATCTCGTCGGACCCAAAACTTTGAGCAATGCAAGATTTAAGTCATTTCAACCAAACACCCCTGTCCCAAACTGAACCAGTGACAGTGGCCCCCAGCAGAGCAGAGTGTAAACACGGGGAGACCCTTTGCAATGAAGTTGCACGTGGGCAAAACAGTGGAGGGTGTGTGTGTCTTTTTGGAGGGTGGGGTGCCACTTCCCTTGGACGTCATTGAACCCCCTTCAAAAAAATAATGTGGGAAACATGCACATACACACACACACACACACACACACACACACACACACACACCCACCCACCCACACACACCTGTAAGCAAAGTGCATATGCAAGGGATTCCCCAACAAGCTCAGATTGGCAGCTGGAAGAAGGAACATCTGCATACACTGACCGTGTAGTGACTCTCTATGTGTGTGTGTGTGTGTGTGTGTGTGGAAACGCACACGTGTCTCCCAACCAGTTTTGTGAATAGTAGTTAATCCACCTCAAGCATCACCCACCACTGTTCCCTGTCAATATTCCCCACAAATAGCACACAGATAACCGGACACGACCACGTCCGTTCAGCCTGACCCACCTGATTCAACACCCAAAAAACCCTACATTTCTGCAGCTTAACGACTCAATCAGTAGCTTTACTCATAAGTTGTGCAGCACATCAAAACTGGCCTCCTCCTATATCTATATATATATATATGTGAATTATGAGTGATGTGTGCACACAAAGTGATAACACTAATGAAATAAAACCCACAGGTGAGCGGTGCCTTCCTGAAAAGACAGAGTAAAAAGAACAAAATGAGATGCATGTCAATTTAGCCTCAAGAAGAAAAAAGCACATGTAACTTTGTGCTCAGTTTTGTTCTCTGCTGTCCCATCACAGCTGAAAGGAGCATCAGTGTAAATAATCACGATTAATGCTAAAATATATTTGCAATATGGGGCCAAACAGCAGCCAAGTGTAGTGTTAAGATAGAGGACATGTACGTCTACTCATAAGTGACGTGCATTGTGACATATTAGGCCCCTTTTTATGCTGCAAGACCTACAAGTTGCAGGCCTGAAATATATTGTCATGGTCGAGAAAAAAATGTGCACGTCAGAGAGCAGAAAGTGACGTAATTCAAAATTAAGCCTGGTCTCTATAGGTCTGTTGGTGATGACCTAGAGTTACCCAGAAAAGAAAAGAGTCAAGACGTGCAGCGAGCAAGCTGAACACACCTTGCAAAAAGAAAAAGCATGCGTCTTTGTAATTACCAGAGTGCCATGATGTGACCCAACCCATGAGCAAAGCAGCGAGACGATGCTGCGTTCGAAAAACCTTCTTGCGGGTGGCCTGTTAGAGCAGGACACGTATCATTTATTAACTTTGACAAGACTAAGCAAAATCTGGAAACATTAAAACAGACAGATTTTCTATAAAGGGAAAATAACGCGTGACCTTTGACCTTTGGAGTCGCCTGCGTCTCTTTCTGTCTTATTAACACGTATAACGACAAAAAGACAAAGTTGTGTGCAGGATATGGAAGGCTGGTTCTCTGTTGATCTGTGACTCCCATGCAAACTCACCCATGCATCGTTTAAAGGTGACGTAATTGTTGCATATTGTATAGGTTTGTATCAATCTGGTGCGTAAAAACTGAGACTCTTTTGAACACGTAGTGTATGTTTGTGGCTGTGTTGTGCAGTCTGATATCCACCTGGTGCAGGTGACAAAGTTCCCCCACCTCTACCTCCAAACCACCCTATACACCACATCTAGGCCTGCACGCGCAGATGAATTTTATCCTCCTGAGACCCAGCCCATTGACTTGTGTCCTCTGTAGTTGACATTTTGTCCACATGCATATCCTCTTACTCTTTTGACCTACTCTACCAACCCCTGGTGTATTGTAAAGAGGGACATATTAGGCTTTCCAGTGATATGGCATGTGTGTTGTTGTTTTTAAATCAATTTGAATGTATTCTTAGTTTAATATCACTCTACAGCCATAATCTGTTCATTTTGTTTTAGTCTTTTCACTCCGAAATAGTCCTGTAGTCCACTATACAGTGGACAATAAAAATAAAGTTTAACAAGCCTAAATTGTTAAGATTTTCTTTTAACCCTAAATAGGAAGGAAATCACAGAAAAAAGTAATTGGAAGACACTTTTTTTAACTCGGTTCCCAGGAGGTTATAGTCGGTTTAAATCTCACCATGCATGTCTTTTCTTTCTGTCTTGCAGGAGAGAACAATGCAAACAAAAAAACAGAGCGAAGATGGAGATGAGGTGACTTGTGTGGACCTGCTGCTGCTGCTGATGCTGATGCTGTTGGAGCATCCAGATGTGCAGAAGAGAAGAAAAAAAAGAGGACCCACGTTTTGGATGTTTTCACCTCGGAGCGCACGAAGAGAGAGAGTGAGAGAGAGACACCGACCGACCTTCCTCCTCCTCCTCTTCCTCATCCAGAGAAAGGTAATTGAACAGCCTGCGATGTGTTAGAGGATGACGTCAAACCCAAATCACCCTTTAAATTGCATTTTGCGTTATGATGCTCGTTATGACTGCTCGGTGCTTGTGAGAGCAGGAGTTGTGTGTCTGCGCAGAAAGCTTCTGGTGCTTCTCTTCTTTTTCTTCTCATTTCAACTCATTGTAGGCCTTTTAAATTATACATGCACACAAGTGTAGTGTCGCCTATATATGTTGAATGTTATATGTTATACTGTCTCAAACGTAGAGATGATTTGTGTTCTTAAAATGGTGTCAAACACATCTAAAAACGATGCGTAAAAGTAGCAGCAGGTACATTTTCTTCTCTTTTTCTTCTCATTTCAACTCATTGTAGGCCTTTTAAATTATACATATACCAAGACGTATAGTGTCGCCTATATATGTTAAATGTTATATGTTATAATGTCTCAAACGCAGAGATGATTTGAGTTCTTAAGATGTTGTCAAACACATCCAAAAACGATGCGTAAAAGTAGCAGCAGGTACATTTTATACCTGAATAATAAAAAGAAATATTCCTCTGATATATCTATAGGATGGTCTTGAAGTGTGTATTAGTGGTTAAATAGTTTGGATTCTTAAGCTGGATCTCCATCTCTTCTTTTTCTTCTCATTTCAACTCATTGTAGGCCTTTTAAATTATACACATGCCAAGAAGTGTAGTGTCGCCTATATGTTGAATGTGTTACCGTCTCAAACGTAGAGATGATTTGTGTTCTTAAGATGGTCAGTGCGTAAACGATGCGTAAAAGTAGCAGGAGGTACATTTTTATACCAGAATAATAAAAAATAAATATTCCTATGATATATCTATAGGAGGGAGTTGGAGTGTGGATTAGTGATTAAATAATTTGCCTGGTATTTCACATGTCTTGTTATATCAGTATAATATTCCTAATCAGGATTGTTGTGATCTGTGAGGCGACATTTTGCGCGTTTTGTCATCCGGAATTGTGAATCGTGCTTTGCTGTATAGTCCTGTATCTTCAACTTTTTTCCACGGATTATATGAATATATATTTGTTATTATATTTTCTGATAATGTGGCAGAAACCCATACACAGGCCCATCACTTGCCATCCAATCTGACATTGTAATTGTTCGGTCTAAAATCATCTGGTTTGTGGTTGGGTCACCGTTCACGCTGCAGCTGAATTTGTGCATTATGTGTCATCGTTGAATGCAAAACTTGGCCAAAGTTATCCAATGATTATAAATGTTCATTGATGATATCTGAGCAGATGTGTGAGCACTATGCATTATGACTGACTGTATAACATCCACTGTGTCTGCTGCTTTAGACTTCTTTGTTTTTTTTGGCACCACGGAGCTGTAAAGTCTCCTCCCAAATACCTGCTATGTCACCTCTCAGTGTGAGTCATCATATCGTCGACAGTTCAGGCAACACTTCGACGTCACCTTAGATTTACTTGCCCTTGTAATAACGCTGTAGTTACCAGTACGAGCAGAGGAGGAACGCGTCGTGACCTGGTGCAGCATTCCAGGCCAAAAAATGTTTGTAATCTAACAAAGCAAAACGTCCCTCCCTGTTTCTGTATAACAGGTTTTATTACTGCATTCATTATCTATTTCCACTGTACAAAGAGTGAGGTAGAAGGATATGGAAAATATGATCATGTTGGTGTATAACTTATGTTGGCTGGGAAGGTCAATAGGCTCGCCCTCACCTGACTGTTGGAGACATTTCATGGCAGCTATTTTGTATCCCTGTTACATGTGATGGTGCATTCAGGTGCTCCTCCTATAAACCCCTGCTCCTAACACAGGAAGTTGTCATCACACAATCATATGCTCTTGCAACAAAATGGATGCTATAGATGTTTTAGCATGTGTGTGCTGTGTAATCAGCTAAAAAAAAAAAAACATGATCTTTGCAGTAGTAGTATTTTTGAAGCAGTATAGCATAGCTTTTTGTAACATATTATAAATTTGCATTTTGAATGCTGCTGTAAGTATAAAATTACATGACAGGTTTGGGTCATTTCTCTGTGTTCATAGGCTAAAGTTAGGGTAAGTTATTTTGGGTTAGGCTCGTTCACCAAAATGACAAAAAAAAATCTATTTTCTTACGTACCTGTAATGGTATATACATGCAGATATTTTTGCCCCAAAACAATGGTGGTGAATGGATTTTTTGTTTGTGTTGCTCGCAGCATTGAAAAAAAATATATTTACAGTGTCCTCATATATAAGGATAATCCACAAAACACACTGTCAACAGCTGTCTATATCTTCAGTAGAAAGTAGTTCCAATGAAAACTGTTGACAGAGAGGTCTGTTTTTGTATCCAGAGTAACATGGAGACTGACGCCAAGATGAAAGATATGTTGCTGTTAAATTTCTAAATATAATTTTTCCAATGCTGTGAGCAAAGGGGCGGCTCAGAGTCGGATCTCAAAACAAAACCTGGACAAATAAAACCAAAAACATCTGCATGTCTAAGAGGTACGTGAGAAAATATGTTTGTTTGGAATTTGGGCGAACTAACCCTTTAACCTTTGTACCTAAAAATCAAAACTGGCCAAATTGAGTCTTCACAGTTCTCATTTTTTGCACCAATCATATGAATAAGAGAAAATCGTTTTTTTGTGAAAAAAACATTTTCATGTGAAAAGCAGCCTGTGTGTGTTTTGTATTTCTTAAAACACACACTGTTTTGTCTACGAGCTATTAAGCGTTTTATAGAAATTTGGGCTGGGTGATACGGCCAGAATCTTCTATCCCGATAAAAGTATTTCACTTCTCGATAACAATAAATATCACGATATAGCACGTTTTTCTGTAATTCAATAGTCTATATGAAATAACCACATGGTAAATCCTATGTGAATTTCATACTTGACAAATGAAAAGTATTTTCGCATTTTATTAAGAACTTTAGTGCAAAATGAACAGAACAGCTTCAAGTGAAATTATAGAGAAAAAGAAAATATTTCCAGCTGTACATTGACTATGTGTACATGAATGCACGCTAATACAGAGTAATCAGATTAAAGCTGAAGTAAGCAAGATTGGATCAAATATTATTAATAAAAGTTTAGGTAACACGTACCCTGAAAAAAAATCATGTGCCTCTGTGTCCTCCGGTGCTCTTAACGGCATCTGCAAGATTTCACTTGTTGAAAACAAGCTGTAAGAGCTGATCTGAGGTCTGCTGTCTATGTGACCCGGCTGTCAATCACTCACAAACTCCGACCAAACGGTCAAACTAGGCAGCGCTGATCAAATAGGAATCAATATTATGTTACGTTAATGCCTATTTCTCTCCTCAAATGTTTTCAGAATCATCTTGTAGTGCACGGTTTAGCTGTAAAATGAGAAAGTGTGTGACGCAGCCACCATTGTAAAATCTGTTGAACGAACACTAAGTTCGGGTCACATGACCGGAGCACAGCCAATAGGAACGCTCTCTCATGAAATGACCTGTGATTGGTCAAAGTCTCCCGTCATGGGCTAGATGTTCTAAAGCCTGAAAACAAACAGAGCCATGAGGAGGAGCAGAAGTCTAGTTTTCTCTCAGAACACTTGAATTACAATATGCTGAAAGGTTATTATGGGATTTTTGCCCAATGATGCCAAAAATATCCTGCCTACTGAAGCTTTAAGACAATAGTTTGATTTAACTACACTGGGGGTATTACCATAAACAGAATTCTTATCTATTCAGATTTTCTGAGAAATTTCAGTCAGTATGTGTTTGTTATTATCAATTTAGACGATGTAATTGTGTATCACGATATCTCGATATATGATTTCATCACGATATGAGTCAATTGAAAGATGATATATTAACATATTGAATTATCGCCCCGCCCTAATAGAAACTATTCGCTGCTAGTTTGGTGTCGTATACCGCTGTGGTGATTGTTTACTCCCCCTGACCTCTATCAACTGCACGTCCTTAAACGTGATGCTTGTTGTTGCTTCCTCAGAAAAATGAAATCACAATGATTCAAGTAGGGATGCAAAATGGTCCAACCACGCAATAGTGGGAATTGCTTGGTGTGTATTTTCTAGTGTTCAAGCTATTGACGTCATGGTGACACTGCGGCGTCATTTAACAGCCATCAAATCATATCATATCATATCATAGTGTTATGAAAAAAAATAGTTTGGCTGTTTTAACTTGCACATTTTAAACACTGCAAATAGATTGCAGGTCAAAATACAGTATCACTGTGCAGGAGGATATACCCATAATCCAATCATAAGTATCTATAATGACTCATGACGCTCTAAATATGAATAATTACTGTAAATGAAAGCTTTGATGGGACGTTTTAATAGCCTTCATACCATCTAAATACCATGATGTATGTTTTACCTTTAAGTGGAAAGAGAGCACTGCTGTCCTGACGTCAACCCCATCTGTGTGTATGATAAATGACGGCATGTCCCTAAATATCCACTGACAACACTGTTGACTTGTTTAATACGAGCAGTGCAAAGCTATATTTGGGGAGATGACGTCATGGTTCAAACTGAGACCGAGGGGCTTTGAAGACGAAGGCTACAAAAAAAAAAGACAAATCTGGGTCCTATCGACGAAACACACAGTTTGTGCTGCTTATAGTTTGTCATCAAAGATAGGAAATATTTATTTATGCCTGTATTTTTTGCAGATTATCAAGCTGCACCTATTTGTTTTTAGCTGAGAAACGTCATAGTGTGGCTTTACAGGGATGCTTACATCTGCTTGAAGACCACATGTGGATGCAGCCAGAATTCATGTGATTCACTTATTCCTTAAATCCTTCTTTTGGGATAAAGTCATCAACGTGACCAATAGACAATTTAAAGTATAAACACAAATGATAATGATTTATTTTTGTGACTTTTTGTCTTTTAGCAAGGGAATTGTCCCCACTGAAATCACACGTTCCACGTCGTGTTTAACTAATCCGTTTTATTCACAATGAATGACGACACATTCGCTAAGTCCACCTCAAACCTCCGTGTTGGATTGAAGTTTTATGTCACCCTAGAGAATTAATCGTTTGTGTGTGTTTTTGGGGGAGATTGTTTGTTTTATTTGCAGTTGTAAGAAAGAAAACTGGCATCGTTGGTGTGTGTAGTTGGGTCATAATGACACCTTGCATTTGATTCTCAGTGTGTAAGATACTATTTGGGTACTACACGAAACATGTATTTTAAAAAATGTGATTTTAAAAGGATAAGGCTAATGAAATTCTACATTTCTGTTACCATATACAATGAAAAGACCAAAACCGACAATGACTTGATCCCACAAACAAGTATCTCCTGTGTAGCCAAAGCCTGATATGTCTTCTTCCTTTGTGCCACCGAGCTCCATTGTCCAAAAACATTAAAAACACATAATTGTGCCAAAGTGCACCTACAAAATTACGTTCCCATACAGCTATACTTCTCAACTATGCTTCGAGGGTAATGTATTTTTATCCCGGATTACAGTAACACTTTTAAACAGTTTTAAACACGTGATTAACTTGAATGCAACAAAAGTATTTGGTTAGGTTTAGTAAAAAAACATCCTGGTTTGGATTAAAATGATTACAAAATTTAAACAAAACACAAAAAAGTGCAACAAAACTACTAAAAACATCAAGATAAAAGGAAATTAAATTTACTTTTAGTTTCACACCAGACGCAAACAGCGGTCTGGGTGAAAGTCCTGTGTTTGTGGACCTATCCACCCCGACCTCCTTCCTACGTGATATTTCCTACGTGACTATCATTACAACTGTATTTGTGATACGTCAAAAACAATCGTGATCCGCGACAAAATACGTTTCCCTCCAAACATGATTCACAATGCAGTTTTGTTGTATGGGAACGCCATTTTTAGGAGATCAGGTTGCACACTGTTGCACTGGATGACATGTTCCTTCCTCCTTTTGAGTCAAACCCGCATACGCGGTCCTCGGCGTCTTGATACCGATTCACGAGGCACCCTTTAGTGTATTTATGAGACGCACAGGGCTTTCAACGAACTTCAACGTAAACCCATGTGCGTCATTATTAGATGCTCAGATCAACAGATGTAGTATAAAGAATGAGAAAGTCCTCCTAAGGGTGTGAGGGAGGTGTGGTGGATGGGTTAAACACAGAGCTTTCACTCAGGGGACTGGTGTTCGTGTCCCATGTGAAACCAAAAGTTTAGTTATTTTTACTTTTACGTTATGTCACGGAGTCACGTGACGTTATGTCTGTAGCTTAAGTTAAGTGTACTTATTTTAAGCCAAACTTTTTTCTGACCCTATAACCAAATAGTTTTGTTGCCTAAACCGACCTTAATCACACATTCCAGCGTTAACCACGTCCCTCTCACAACGTTAACCACGCACGAACATTCTGCGTCACGATACGACGCAAACGGCTGCCCTTTCTGCCCAAGTGGCAAAATATGACGAGTCGGGATGAGGTCACATTGGCCAGAAATAATCTAGTCAACCAGATGTGTATCAATCTGTGACTGAAAATAGTCCTCAACAAATACACTGTAGAGAGGGGACGTTCCGGTGGACCACCATGGGACCTTATTTCGGAAAATATCTGTACAGTAGTCAACGGCGAGAGACTAATCACGAAATCCGTGTCACGAAAGACACAGTTTGTCGTAGGTTTGTCGTAGTATCATTTAGTTTAGCGTGAAACCACTCGACGAACTACATCTCTCGTCACCAACAACGTAGCTATGTTCTACGCACAAATGAAACGTTATCTTCCCTGATGTGTTTTATCCAGCGACTCCTGGTCTTTTTATCAGCCGGGAAGTGAAAGAACGAGCGACACCCTTTGCTGGTGTGAGCTCATCCCAATACGAAACACACATCATCAAGCATCATAGCTTCAGAGAGAGAGACGTCAGTCATGCGACTTTTGGGTGTGTAGTCTTTCTAATTACGTATCTTCACAGTCTTATACTTCAACAGTTTTACAACAAAACGCAACTTTCTCAACTTACAAAATTATCTTTTAAATTGACAAACATCGTACGTGTGATTCATGACGCAATTCAAACGGGATCAAAATTATATTTGTCTCTCGCCGTTGACTATCATTCGTGTTTTTTCCGAAATAAGGTCCCATAGTGGTCCACCGGAAGGGACGGGACTTCGCCTCTCTATTCACCCCTGTTTGAGTAACATTTCATACAGTTCCCATGTGTTTTAGGAAACTACTGAACTGTTTTTTTTATTGAAACTATATATTGTATTTGGTACCTGTTTTTAAAGGTTTGAAGATTTCTGTCTTGGATTTGGTCTTTTCATGGGATGGCAAAAGTTCTTGTTCATTAAGAATGAACCATTAAGTGAGACATTCATCGTAATATAAATAATCTGTCGCGTTTGCTAGGTGCATTCATATTTGTTACAGTCAAAAATGCCTGTATAATTTCCACCATTTTTCCTGACTTTTTACGCGATTTACATGAACTATGTTTTGTACATAATCTGCAAAAGCCTTAAAATCATAAGATGACTTGTTGCCTCTCAGAACTTGTGTACTTAAAGGGACTATTTGTTACTTTTTAAGC